>JASFDF010000005.1:0-213666 GCA_036937115.1 Nidularia sp. FH-822889
GACCCGTGCTGGAGGCCTGCCAGCGTTGGGAGCGGAGCGACCTTCGCGCAGGCCGTAAGCACGGGTCTAAGGCTTGTGTATATTGAAATCATTACATGAGGATACTTATCAGGATCTAGAATTGACTGATATTATTTCTGAAGGTATTATCCGTTGCGGTGATGCAAAAGGCACCTAAAAGTCTACAGAAATACGAGAGAACAACAGTCGTAATAGGGAACCCTATGAGTTCTCCTCGATACCGCCCCATTCCTCGTCTTCCTGTTTTGCGGGCATTTGCTTCGGCTTCTTCTTCGCTACGAGATCGGCCTCAGCGCCGGTCTTCTTTACGCCCAACATAGTCTCATTAACTAATTTCAAAGTTATGAGCACACATGCGATATGTTAGTCCGCAAAATTACTCACAGTCTCCCATAAGAAGATTGTCCGCGATGGGTCTGCTGCCCGAGGTAATGTATCTTGTTGATATTCCAATGGCGATGAGAGGCTGCGAGAGCATATGCTTGAGTTCAGCCTTGAGAGCGTCGGTTTTCGCGTCACGGGCTTTGCGCTTTCGGTTAGACAGCTTCTCCTCATCTTCGGAATCGCTAGTTAACACCGTGGATATCAGCCCATGACATATATTAGGAAGTTGGTCAATATACCTCACGAAATCCGAATCGAGATCGACCCCCAGAACCTCCGCGGTTTCTTTCATCCAGTTTCGGTCGTGATTAGTTTTCTTGATCTTATGTTGTGCATTCTCAATTTTCTTGGCCAACTGTACCCGAGCCTTGAGCTTGTCGAGGAGACTGAGCTCAATCGACATCTCGGGAATTTCGGCTTCATCTATTCAACGCCAACACGTCACCCACATGAGATTGGATCCAATAACGCTGTAAAGAAATGAGACACCGACCACGGCCAATATTCCCCAAGAGAGCTTTCACCAGTCTTCGCTCATCAGGAGCACACATGATCATACTAAATCCCTTCTGCATCGCACGCGCTGTACGCCCATTTCGATGGATGTACGTATCGGCCGAGCGTGGAATCTGGAAATGAATAACATGATCCACGGCTGGAATATCGAGTCCACGGGCGGCGATGTCCGTAGCGAGGAGAACTGCGTTTCCGGTATTCTTGAATCTGGGGTGACACAGATGAGTCCAGTTCGATATGAGGACGGGAAAGATGAAAGTAGAATGACGGAGATGCGTGCATGAGGAAGATGCATCGGAGTGACAAGAGTGACAGACGGCAGACTGACCTATCGAGATTCTTCAGACGCTGTCTCTGCTCCAGCTGGGAATGGAGGGGGTACGCGCTGATGTTTAGCAGCTCCATTAATGGTAATAATCTTCTAATCCCGTCTATCGAAGAGAGGAAAACAAGCGATCGACCTGGATATCGAAGAAGGAAATAATACAGATACACATCCTGCGAGCGAAACCGAACAAGGGTGGAAAAGCGGCAAAGGCAACGTCATAACGAAAAGGTAACAAATAAGGAGAGGAAAGCAGAATCGGAGAAAAGAACGGAGTCAGACGGACGCAGAAAATATTGAGAAACCCGTCAGCATTCGAACGGACGCTGGAAGAACTAGAGGAATGAACCTTATCTGCAGACAAACACTCGATTTTACCCTCTTGCAGGGTGGACACGACGCCACCGACCGGGCTGAGATCGATGACTTCTGGGTCGGGATCGCGGAAGTCAAGACGAAGCAGCAAGTCGTCTATGGGTTACGCAGAATGATAAATAAGATGCATGATTTTATACCTCTATGGTACACCACGGGAAGAAGTGGCGCAAAGACATACCGAGAGTCGAAGCAGGTGCAGTGGCTGCTTTCTTATAATGCTTCTTGCCGCCTTTCGGTTTGAATCGCTTCTTGAGGTTCCGCTGGAGGTCTTTGCTGAGGGTTGCGGAGAAGACGAAGGTCTGCAAGCTGTCTTTAATTCCGGCTTTTGCTTCCTGCTCCTCTTCCTGCTCCTCTTCCTGCTCCACTCCCACCTCCGAGATCTCATTGAACTCGGCGGGGATTTGGTCCTCCCTAAGCGAAAAGTAAAACGAAAGTCACGAGAAAGGAAGAGAGAGAAATGGATGACTAAACGAACTTCGATTCTCGGAGCGTAAGCCGTAGAATGTTGTCCAGCTCTGCGAAATGTCCTGCCTCAATCATCCGATCCGCCTCGTCTAGGACAAGGAACTTGAGGTTTTTGGTTTCTTGTGCAAGAATATCATCCTGTGTGGGACAGCTGTAGTCAATGATGATGCACACTCAAACTAAAGCAATCGCACTTCTTCCATGATGTCCCATAACCGCCCCGGTGTTGCCACAAGTACATCAACGCCTCGGTCCAATATCCGCCTTTGCTTCTGTGCAGACATGCCGCCCACAATTGCCGCGATACTGACGTGAGGAGGGGGTTTAGTAGCTGGCTGTTTCGGTTCCTCGACCTTCTCTTTTCCTTTTCCCTTCTTTTTCTTTGATCCATCCACAACCACGGGCTGGACGGGGTTGAGGCATTCGTTCAGATGCGACGATACTTGGAGTGCAAGTTCGCGTGTGGGTGCCAAGACGAGGGCGCGGAGCGGACGCCTTTTATTTGCTGGCGGACGCGGTTGCGAGAGAAGATAGTGAAGGATAGGAAGGCCGTAGGCTAATGTTTTTCCAGAACCCTAAATGTGCAATATTCGTTAGTAGTGAGATGAGATGCTTTATATTCACGAACCGTCTGAGCAACACCTACTACATCTCGGTCAGCAATTGCGACCGGTAGAGAGGCGGCTTGAATAGGTGTTGGGGATATATATCCCTTGGAGTGCAAAACTTTTAATAACTGAGGGTGCAGCGAATATTTGTGCCAATTGGGTAAGAGACTTTCCGCTATACAGACGGTTCAGCAACTCAGTCTGCTTGTATCGCTAAGACCATAGCTTACAGTCAAATTTAGGAACCTCCTCAACGATTATGGGGTCAGAAACATCTACAGTCTCTTCCTGGGGTGCGTCCTCTTCCTGGTCCTCGCCCTTGGCGGCTGCATCGCCATCCATTTGGGCAGGCTCATCAGAAACCACCTGCGAATCACGTCGTCAACAGCATGGAAATCAATATTTCGCATAACTCACATTAAATTTCACGACTCTACCTCCTTCTGTGTTCTCGTATACCACCTCGACGCCTTCCACTTCTTCAAGTTCGAGAATTCCGTCATCTCCACCAAGAGTGGTTTCGAGCGGTCTGGAAACAGCTTTCCAGGGCAAATTATCCGTAGTATGATGCTGGATTTTAGCCTTTTTTCTTGACGAAATAGCTTTAGATTGCATCTTGCGTTTCGAGCCAGCATTTGCAGAAGGCATTGCCATAATAGCGGAGGATGAGGCTTCAGCAACGAACAGGAACTGGCTTGCAGCGCTGGTGCCGATATTTTTGTTGGATATTCGGCTGAACACCGGCACTCAGACGAGGCTGTTTGGCGGGCGCGTCTGAGCCAAACAGAAATGTTTGTGAGAAATGACTCTGATTGGTTGAGCTTTTGAGCTAGCCCGATTCTAATGGCCGCGTGAGACTCTGACAGCAGCCCTAGAGGCTGTCATCACGCTCTTTGTTTCCTTCTCAACCCTATTCTCGTTGCCACGAGCCAGGTGAGCTGTAATGACTCCTATTCACAACGTTGACCGTGCTAATCATCCATGAACGCATACTAGACTAATATTTAGGTCCAGTTCATTCTGTCAAGCTGGCTCTCTGGAACGGCATACGTGATGTCTTCGTGCAAGGTGGAGGTGAACTTCTCTTCAGCACTTTTAGGCGCCCACTAGATCTGGCGGCCAACAGCTGCTTTCCCCCAAGTTCCAACTGGAACGAGGAATCTGCACTCCATATGGGCCCAACACTTCCTTCTCTACCACCTGAGATTTGGCGCCGAATTATATCCTATACCGTCAAACTCTCGGGTGCACATTGTATTGACCTAGAAGACCCGTTCTCACCTCCTCATGTCGATGAAGAGTATCCCGAAATTGAGCCACAACTCTTCATAGATCGAAGAGCAGTGCAATCAGTCTGTAGGACTTGGCGAGCAGTGGCCTCGGAAATAGCTGCTGAATACATTGCTATATATTCAGAGAAGGAGCTCATCGCCACCGTCAAGGTCCTTGAAGCTAGTGAAAAGCAGAAAAGAAGGAAAGGAGGGAAATCTCTTGGAGAACGGACAACACGGATCGACTTTAAAATCCTTGGAACATACCGTGCTACCCATATTGTGCGTTTGTTGCAATTCACTCCCAACCTGAAAATATATGTCAACAAGAACGGGGATAGCAACGCCCCCGAGCGAGAAACCCCCACTGAAGTTCTGGATGCGCTCGTGCGACACTGTGGCAGCTCTCTTCGCCGCGTAGAATGGAGCGGCCCAGGCGAGCCTCCAACCTACAAAGGCCTCAGCTCCTTGACTCGTGGGTGTCCCAATCTGCTCACTCTCCGCCTTCAATGCATCTATGCATATCCCAACCGATCAGAGATTCAGCCGCCGAATATTTTGCCGCTCCTCTCCCTCCCCAAACTCAAAACACTTTCCCTTGGTATGATTCCAGATCCTGGGGAAGGGAATCGTCCACAAGGGTATTCACTGGTCTGGGAACCGCTCCTCGTCTTCCTTACCATTCGTCGTCCACAGATGCCGTGTCTCGAGAGGTTCGAAATAGATATCTTCCCGATCCCCGTACACCCCTTCTTCGTTGTGCATGGAACCAAAATTAAGATGTTCCGTGTAACCACCTGGTCTGTCGACAAATTCCTCCCTGATACCCTTGCTTATTGTCCAAATGTGGAGAGCCTCGTGCTGAGCCATGGGAGTGACACGCTGGAGCTGCCCACCGTTTTGCCGAACATCAAGCGAATCTGTATCTTGCCGGGTGTCGAGGAGACAGTGCGCGTGCCCTCGAAAGTATTTACCTTTGCGGTGCTGGCGCCTCTTGATCAGTTGCTCATGGCAATTGAGAAGATAACTGCTCCAGGCCTTGAGGAGCTAAGAATCAGGAATAGCGGAGCCTTCGTGGATCTAGTCGACCATGCGTCGTGGTTGCATGGATGGTGGCGAAGATGGAACCTCAGGCGTGTACATTTCCGAGATAAAGCTGGCAAGTCATATGAAAAGTTTGAAGATGGTAAGTCGACTTATTTGGTTCCAGAGTTTTTGTCAGTGATATTGTCTAACAATTTCTAGATGATGAACTGCTCTTGGACAAAATTAGAACGTAGGTTACATGCTTGATATTTGCAATTGCTCTATTCGTTATTGTATTTATATTGTACATAGCATCTAATTCTTGACGCAAATTTCGAGTGCATATTATATATAATATTAATATTCTCGCTTTCATGACAAAGATAATTTAAATTCTCCATCGTTTCTTCACCAACAATGCATCGCATGAACAGAACTCCGGTGACTAATACACTGCAAAGAATCCTTAGGATCATCAGACGCTCACAGATATCGGACCGGTCTGCAGAAAGTATGTACCAATTCTTCTATATTCCCGCCGTATGAAAGTCCCCAAAAAGTGTATGTAGGGAGTACTGGTCCATGCGGATAGTGCTCAAAGGAGTCGCTATCACAATCAGAACAGAAATACATAAAGGTAGTCGTAATATACTCATTAGCTATAAGAACGGACGGAGTAGGAGCCCAACGTAATTTATCGGATCAAGAAACTCTGTGCCACCGTCAGCGCACAAACCCCAGCGCACACAACAAAGCCTAGATAATAACCGGATGGGCCATCCTGAATGCTCGCGGACCATAGCTGTGAAATCGCGTGTCAATAACGTGGAGAAAACCATACTACTATGAAAAGCTTCGTATGACTCACGTATCCACCGAGCACCGGCCCGACACACCTGGCGAGACTGACTATACTTTGCGCGATGCCGTTTGCATAGCCAATGACATTCGGAGGAGTCACTAGTGTACGAAAGACAGTTTCAATTGATGTCTTCTATCGAAGATGCGCCACTTACTGTAGTTCAGAAGAATAGATATCGCAGTATAGCAGAAGGTAATGCCACAATATCGGAGAGCACTGAACATTGTTTATTTAGACTCGCGATGAAACAGGGATTAATTTACTTACGTGGAGACCGCCAGAGCTGAAAAATGAACTGATCATCAGCGCGTTGACTCTGATTTGGAAGAGAGGTTACGAACCAGTCATAACGAAAAAGTTCCCATCATCTTCGGCACTTGCAAATGCACGGTAAAGCACGACACTGAGATAAGAAGGTATGAATAGAATCGATCCAAGACGGAACATGGCCAAGTGGGAGAAACGTCCTCTTGGAGGCCCGATATTGCTGTAGAATGATAACATGATGAGTGTTTAGATTTTTTTTATACATCTTGAAGTCAGACTTACGGGTAGAGATAGAACTGGTAGGCAATCTGTGCGAGACACATGAGGGCAACTAAACATATCCAGTCTTTCAGCTTATCATGATAATATATAAATCACGAAATACTTACTGAGTTGAGCAAAATGGCCTGCATTCAGGTTTAGTCCCCCAGACTCATAGTCTCTGCATAATTCAGCTACTTAATCTTGCGTGCATACCAACAGGAGAAGAATAGACATACGAAACAAGATACGACATGAAAACTTGATCATGGGTTGTCGTATGAAGGGCTAGGACACCATATTGAATGATGACAATAATAGGTAGTTGCGACGTCAAAGAAGGTGACTTTTCAATGAGAGACTCCACATCGACTTGAGAGTTCGTTTGTGAACCCTGCCTTGACTCGGCGATTGTACCCAGTTGATCGCCACCAGAAGCATCAACACCAGGAGAAGCAAGGAGTTGCTGGGCATCCAACACTGCCGGTGGTGTTTTAACACCTGGGTGCGCGAAGATACTAGGAACAGATGTAGAGAAGCGACGCGCAGTGGGAGTGCCCTGCAGAGGCTGGGAGAATGAAGGGCGATGAGACTGCTGAGAAGAGGAAAGGTGGCGTGGAGAGCGAAGCTGATTCGGCACTCGTAATGAGGGGCTTCCGGTGCTAGGACGGTGTCCTGCTGGCAAGCGCTGCATGTGGGGGACTTCAGATCCGGCTCCAGAATAGATGCGACCTCTTCCAGCGGGGGTCGGTGTTGTAGAAAGAATCTCGTTGCCCTCTTCATCTCTAGCCAAAGGCTCTCCAAATTCAATTGAATCAGCATCGCCTTCCATATCAGAGTCGGTATCCGCTTCAAAGGGGTCCTCGTTATCCACATTCATGGCAGCGGCAACCCAAAGGTCAGCAATGTTAGTAACCGCGTCTTGATTGGCCATTAACAATCTTTGCGCAAAGTTGAGATCTTCGCCGCCAGATTCTCTAGTCGCGTCAAAGTTGCTACCGCGCCTGCGTCGCAGAGAGCTACTCATGCTCCCTTTCCTAGCATTCAAAGTAGCATTGCTTGCCAATCTGTTGCGGAAGCTTCCACTGTATCCGTATGCAGAACCATCAGCGCGGCTTGTCCGCGAAAAAGTCCTCGCTCTGTCCGCATGACTACCTGGAGAGGCCATTGGAAGGGGGGGTTGCTCTGCCTCAGAATCGGCGTTGGGGCTTGTCCCATGAGCGTCATGTACTCGCTTAGCGAAGTATCCAGAGAGCTTTCGTGAAATTTTCTTTCCAATGCCAGATAACCCTCTCGGCGCCGATGTCTCGAATATAGGGCTAGGTGGCATTGATTCTTCTTCGGGTATGGTAGGATGGTCGTTTGGTTTCTCTGGAAGTAGGCGAATCGCGCCTTCACGAGGCCCACCATCTGGTCCAAGGAAACAACAGAGCACCGATCCTGAACACAGCTTAAGCGGGATATTAACGATGGACAATCAGATACTCACCTAGGAACGTAATTGAAGCGGCAATAGCACAAGGCAATAGGTACGGATACGTAACAAAGAGCGGGATATCTTGAAATACAGAAGGCCATTTCACTACTGGCCTCTCGACTGCAAAGACATCAGAACACAATATTAAGAGTGCGATCAGAAACTAACATGACCCTCCGATTATTGCACCTGCTACACCTCCGAAGCCCCAGCAGAAGCTGAAGAACGTGTTAACGAACGAATGATTGCAAAATGACAGGCCTCGCACCCTAGAATTGCGTATGCCCTTCCTTCATTAGTGGAATCAGTCACGAATGCAACTGACCCGCGGGCAACACCGACTGCACCCGCAAATATACCCTGCATGAGCCTGATGCAAATGGCTTGCTGAAGTGTGGTGGATGTGCCGAAGATTAAGCACGTAACGGAGCTGCCCAGAAGAGAGATCAGAAGTACAGCACGACGGCCATGTTTCTCAGCAACTGTTGCCTGAGTTCGTACGGCATTGTTAAGTTCATGCAACAAGAAAGCATTCTGAGAGGCGCACCCATAATATTGAAGTGAGGAACTGCGTCATAAAGAAGGTTGACACTACGTATATGCGCGTTTAGCGCGCAATTCCACCATGTAATCAGAGTACCAAGTCTCACCTAAGATGCCCGTCCAAAATGCGACTTCCGCTTCATTTGCAAATTCTCCGAAGCCTAGGCTTCTATTACAATGCTATCCATGAAATACTGATGGAATACGAACCTTTAACCATGAAAAGCAAGAAAGGCGTTGAAACATTTGCAGATAAGAATTCACCAAGCATGGTCTGCCGATAAGCGGTCAGCGCATAAGGGATACATATTCAATGCACAAACTACTAGCGTACAATAGATAGGACAATCATTGACAACACAGGTAACGGGGTTGAATACGTCTCGCCTGCAGGCTGCATCATCGTTGGTATAGGTGGGCGTTCGGAACCAGGTGTGGAGATGCCCTCTTCTTCGCCACCTCTCAAGCGAGAAAGGAAGCTGGGCTGATGCTTCATGCTCCCAAAAGAAATGCGCCCAAGGATGCGACGTGCACCATTAGGCTCCCGTAGTGGTGTGTCCTCATCGTCAACAGCAGACTCTTGAACGCCGAAAGACCTAGTAGGTGTGGAAAATCGGCGAGAATTTGAACCATTCATGCCGTTCCTATTTCAAAGGACCGTTTAAAACAGAAAGGGAGACCAGTTTGAATATGTCTTGGGTGGTAGTAGATGGTGTTTTCCAGATGAAGATGGCTCAAGCCACAGTGCTGTTCAGTGAGGCCAAACCAAGTCCAAACCTGTCGTCATCATGTTTGTACCTGTCTCGTCATGACAGAACAGCCAAACAAGTATTAGCTACACTTGTTGACACCATTGCCGTGCAAGTCCACGTTGTCGCGTCGTGTACTCCAAGTCTGTATTCATACTTATCCTTCTGCTATTCCAACCCGATTCTCATTACCTCGATAATGGTCCACTCGCGTAATTCAGGCGTCCCTGGTTTCCCAGTGCCAAAGACGAGGCCATGAAACGTGCCATGTTCAGGTGTTGGAGAGCACAGCAACCAGCCCTGCCAGGCCCCGTTCTGCAGGAATGGTGAAGGATGCATACGGCATCAGGCCCCGACTACTGACGCAGTACTTACCTTACGACTGCAACAGACAGCATCCTATCCCATCCTGATCTAAATGTCCTTCAGGTCGCGATTCTCGCGCGTGAATGCGAGCATCAGTTGACAATTTGAAATCTGTGGATGGTTACGGATGGCACGGGAAAGGTGGCGAATGGACATTGACAACGATGAGTACACACTCTGACTTATTCTATTGCATTACCGCCTTTATTTTACCAGACGGCACCATAGCAAAGAATAGGCCGTTAAAAGCTGTTTCGGCATGATCATTTCAGTCTGGGAGCCTTGCAATGAGGCCTGCGTTGCAAGTACATATCGCGATCCCTTCCCACCCGCTGGAGCGGCTTGGATACCAGGCGTGAAACACACCGACGCCGATGTCACATAATGCTTCGCAACTTTAGCAGCCATCTCGACGATATTTGTGGAGAGTGGTTTTCTGTCTCCGTGAGTCCGTTCAATTCTTCATATTTATGGACCAGTAGGAGATTTGGGGGAGTCGGCTCGGTTTTATCATGACTTCATGGAGATACTCGTCGAAAACAATAAAAATTTGGATACGCGTCACCGCTCCTCGTGAGAGAGGACGTGGCCGCGAAATCTTTCTTACCTTTCGTCACACATCACACTTTCATAAAGCACAATAGAGGTTGGATTTGCTTGGTTCTCACATATATTTGCTCTCAGATCTTATTCCGGTTGCACCAAATATTTCCGTAACCATACGATATGTGTTCCGGCCCGCCTGAAATTCCCCTCGGGCACGGGACTTATTCATAGAATTTACATGTAAGCATCCCTCTGCAGTTTCTTCCAGGAAATAGATGCCAGTGGCAGTGCTTTCCTTCTCGTCTTCCTCGCCTTGCGCCAATTTCAAAAAGCATAAATCAGTACGTGGGATACATACTTTGTGTCTCGCAGGCTATCTCCCATATTCAATATGTTTTCAGAGGATTTGAGAAACTCGACTCAATGATATTTTTGATCGGCGACTTCGGCTCCCACGAGACACGGCGGTACCGAAGTCAGCACATTTTTAGGTCGAGGGCGGCATGTGTCCCTGGGATTCGGCGCCTGTTGCGGGAACATCCCGACGCATCAAAATGTAATGGAGGATGATGGCGTGCACCAAGTATGCACACTTCAGATGGATCATGATCTTTTCAAATCCATCTGTCGACTTAGCAGCTTTCATATTACTTTTCACACTGTGAGTCCCACTCACAGCAGCGCAGCATCGACGGCACAGCAGTGGCTGTGAAGGCGTTCATTCAGCTGTCCATTTGCCAGCAGTGTCTGTCGCAATTTTGCAGGCTCTGGAGATTTTGTACGACTTTATTACGGGGTCAATGGATCTTGAGGCCTGAAACATGGCCGCGCTCGCCAAGGTCCATATTCCCATGATAAAACCAGCCCTTTCACGGGTGACGGGCGAAGTTCCGGATTTGTACTCCAACCTGAAAGACGAGTCAGGAGCTGGCCACCGACCTTTTCGCAAATGGCGTGCGAGCGACTGCAAAGAGGTGCACGACCTCCTGTCAGATCTCCGCGAGATCTTAGAAACTCGCCCGTCTGTCATGCTTTTCCCGGCATGCTTCTCATTCCAGATAATCGACACGGTGACTTCGAGATCCACAGCCGCGTTGTTTACAGGCATTGACGATATTTTCGGATCGGGACAGACAGCACTTTAGACGTGTACGAGAGGCAGATTCTGGAAATGAGGATCTGAGTTGAATTTGCCTCCGTGCCTTCTTGCTTACCAAATCAGGTAGGTTCCCGCCAGATCCAGGGAGGCTCTGCTGAAACTTTCTTTTATAAGGGACGACTATATGAGGATGTCGACATGCCAAATCCGAATGCACCGAGCTCCAATTGCAATCCCGTCGTATAAGTACTCCATATGTTGTATTTACCTCTGTCCCCCATTCCCCCCTCCTCTGTCATCGACCTCGCACAGTCTCTTCTCCGGGCGCTCTTCTCTTTCAAGAGTTCTCTTCCGCATCTCTTGTCCTTTGCTCTTTCTTTCATCTTCGTTTCGTATCCTACAGCTATTAAAATGTCGCCTCCGGCCCTCTCCCCCCCTCCCAAGGTCCCCAGCGCAACTCCGCGGAAAATTGTACTCCCTGACCTCGTCTCTCATTGTACATTCGAGCTTCGTGTCAACCGCCATCGGAAGCAAATCACCACCGAAACCAAGAAGTGGCTCTTCAAAGGCGACAATCTCGTTGGGAAGAAGCGCGACGCTTATCATGGCTTGAAGTGCGGCCTCCTCACAGCTATGTGCTATCCAGATGCCGGGTGCCCGCAGCTTCGAGTATGCAACGACTTCCTGACCTACCTCTTCCATCTCGACAATCTGTCTGATGACATGGACAACCGGGGCACTAGCACTACTGCTGATGTTGTCCTCAACTCCCTCTATCATCCCTATGCGTACCGTGGTTCAGCTAGAGTCGGAAAGATGACCAGAGAGTAGGCCCCATCCTCTAACTATACGTTGCTCATTTTACTGATAGTTATGATCTTACCAGTTATTACAGGCGCATGATTCTTACCGCGTCCCCTGGGGCTCAGCAACGGTTCATCGAAACTTTTGATTTCTTCTTCCAGAGCGTAACGCAGCAGGCCATTGACCGCGCAAGTGGTGCGATACCTGATCTCGAGTCTTACATAGCCCTCCGCCGAGATACCTCGGGCTGCAAACCTTGTTGGGCGCTAATAGAATGTATGTCACTTCTATCCACTGATATTTTTTGTTCCGTACTGAGCGCAATAAAATTTCAGACGCGAATAATCTCAACATTCCCGACGAAGTTATGGATCACCCGCTCATCCGCAGTCTGGGAGAGGCTGCGAACGATCTTGTCACTTGGTCTAACGTAAGTCACTCGCCGATTTGTCAGTATTCTTATTTATACTTACGCCGTCATTTTTCAGGATATATTTTCGTACAACGTTGAGCAATCTAAGGGCGATACGCATAATATGATTCCTGTCGTTATGCATCATGAAGGCATTGATCTCCAATCTGCTGTTAACTTTGTCGGCGAGATGTGTAAACAGTCCATTGATCGCTTCAACGAAGATAGGGAGCATCTGCCGTCTTGGGGTCCTGAAATCGACCGAGAAGTCGCTATCTACGTCGATGGATTGGCTTACTGGATAGTTGGCTCGCTCCATTGGTCTTTCGAGTCCGAACGGTACTTTGGAAAGACTGGCCGGCAAGTGAAGGCTTCTCGTGTAGTGGAGCTGCTTCCGCGCCGATCATGAGCGCTCCGGTGCACGTGAGTACATATTCCCTGTTTTCCCATCGCCGATGAAATGATTGATTGTGACTCCATTTTATCAGTGTACATAGTCTTCCATGCCTCGTATGCCATCAAAATGGAACCTGCCGACTGCGTATGGTTCACTAGGATTATGACTCCTCGCCCCGTATAGCCTCCTGCTTTTCGACTTCAATCACTCACTCTCCTTTCAAGGTCCGGCTCTGCTAGATGTATCCATTTCGCTCTTTTTAGCCATCTCTCAATTCTCTGTAGCCATATTTCCACCGCTCCTTCGATTCAATTTCTTGCACATTCTTGGACATCCGTCTCCAAATATCCGTCGCTGCCTACTCTATTTTATACATTTTTGGATAGTCTGCACTATATATTTTCTCATTTATATTGCCTAGTATCGTAGTTTGGATTTGGAATTTGTAACTCGTTCCATCATCGTATTGTCTAGAGTTACAATCATGCTCGTCTAATATATCACTTTACCGCTGATAGACACGCTGTAGTCCCGGATCATACTTTTAGCAGTGAGTCGTCATGCTATAAATGCATGACGGAATAGTTACCATCACCGTCAACTGGTGCATAGTTCCTCCTTGATGTATGCTATACAGACTTGACATACTTACCTCCGATATGCCGCGGAAGCAAGCTGATTGAGACTTATATAGTGAGCTTGTATGAGACACTTCAAGCATAGATAAAGCCACCTGCATAAATATCGATTAGAAAGCAATCGTCGGCGCTGGACTGTGAGTACAAGTTTAGATAGCGGCCCTCTGTAAATAAGCATAGCATGTTCGATGCTGTTGCTCAAGAGTCAAAGGCACCGAGACGTCAAAATACCTGTTAGATCCAAATCCTTTCTGCCGGGGTGCAAATAATTATAACGGAAAAGTCATCATCTGTACATTTAGACAAGACAGCGTGGACGGACAAGCCACAGGGGAAATATAGATGGATCACAAGGAAATATTGTATTAATACTTACATGGCCTTGGAGCTGATCGTCACTCCAGTATATTCGTGGTCGTTTTATTTCTTAATAATAGAACAATTGCTCGCAAAAAAATGACCCACACTGAACTACAAGAAGCGCTCAACCGAGGGTAATCCGGCCAAGAACGCTACATAAAAACACTGAAACACTAGCGAACAATAATAACATAGGCATTGCAGTTTTCTAAATTGATTTTTAAAGACTTTACGTTACTTTGGATAACCGCGATATCAGCGTAACTATTATCATTCCAATGGAACACATACCACTGATCCAGCCGTGTATCCCGTCTAAGTAGCTGGATTGTTATCTCCATCATGGATCACTTTCGCCGTGATATTCCCGTAATAGACACGAAGGGCAGACGCGGAGACCAGGAGGAGACCGGCCGAAAGCTAAATCGAGCTGCATAAGTGCGTGTACGGAGAAAGCGTGCAGTACGTGTGAAAATTACATGCCTGCTTAAGCCGGGGTGTGCGCTGCGCAAGGTATATGCCTGTCGCTACATCGCTTCCAAGTCCCCGGCGTTGAGGGTGAGGGGGACCAACTACAAGGCCGCATAACTTGCAGCGAAATGAGCGTATAACCGTGGCACCGCTATGTCAACAGTTTATGGAGTTATGTCATCGAAACTAGGTTTTCTATTTAATGGAAACGGTCAGCAGCAAGGAAATAATACATAGGAGCACTCACGACCATGCGTTATTTGAAGTACAATGACGATATTAGGCAGACGCCCATAAAGTAGACGCCAAGCTAGCATGCACATGAATTCAAGCACTTTTCATGTTACCAGCTGCACGTTGTGCACAAATCGTCACGATGCAGCGAGGAATATTGCGCTCGAACCAGCATTCCATTTCCTAAGAAAGAACAATTATTCCCTATGAGCGAATGCAACAAAGATTAACTAGGGTGTCTCAACTCACGTAAACCTCGTGGATGAGAAATAGGGTCCGTACTTTCAACTGGCGACGATAAAAATATGTGCGTCTTCAGTGCTGCGAATCTGTCAATGTCGGAAAGGATACGCTGAGTTCCCTCAAAACACGCCTTGAAATTCGAAGAAAGGGTCCTGCTTACGGTTTTCATACAGATGAACACGAAAGTGCGCCTTCCGTCTGCATCGCAGATACTTATCAGTAGTAGCGAGCAAGTTCAAAACATTGCATGACACAGCCGGTGACATTAATGGATAGAAGAGGTGCCAAGGAGACCGAGATCAGAGAGCCCTGGGTACACATGTTGAGACATCTGAAGACAAGGTTTACGCAATTTTGCGGCCTCCTGTGGAGTTATAAATTCGAGAGTCAGTGTCAAGTCGAGAACCGAGTACAGGACGTAACGAAACAGGGAGAAAATGTATGGCTCGTCCATGGCAGAGTCGGGTATATTCCGTGTATTTAACCAGGAATCATGGACTGAAAGAGTATGTTTCGTCAAGATCCAAGGTTGGGGGCTTCAGAGACAAGCAAAAAAATATAGTATGGTAACCGAATTCAATAGTACCTGGCCTAGGAGTAAGGAGGCAGCTGGATGCTTTCCAACAAATCCTTTGGAAGCTAACAGAAAGATCCCTGTACGCCGTGGCGTATAACTTTCGGTGCGGTCAATCCGAGTGGCTTCAAGCGCAATGTACTTTGACAGCGAACATCAAGCATTAAGGCTCATGCCACCGGCATCCGGGTAGAGGACGCCAGAGTAATTCGTTCCTTCGCTAGACAGTAAATGAAACCCAGTGTGGTACGGAGTGGAAGTTCGTTGAGACGCCGAGCAGGATGATAGGCTCAAGAAAAACATCAAAAATTGGAGGCATGAGCAGAGAGACGTTCAAAGCCGCCAGATGTGAGCCAGATCGACCTGCAGCGATCCGCGGCGATCGTCGTTGACTCTCGAGTATTCAGAGGATCGTCGAGGATGTACGGAAGTATTCATGAGCAGGATGTCGTTCAAATGGAACGACGCCAAAACTGCGCAAGATGAGAATGAAGACGGCATCGCCACGAGGCCACCCCCCGGGTGACAGTGTTTTCACTCATCCATCTCACGTGGGTTCTCACACTCCCCTCGAGTTGCAATGCCATCCTGCGGACCTCGTTTTTTATAAGGTATCTAAATAAATGACCAATGCCCTTAATTTTCCCCACATCGAGACGAGGGCAACGTGTGCAGCGTGTAAATATGCAGGCCAATTAAACTAATCCAAGCAGGCCGCGTCGACAAAGTTACAGTGTTACACTGCGACACCCGCATTACATGCTGGGGCCTTTCTTGGTGTTCTTTCGAGGCAGCTCCCACATCTGCTTCTTGAACACCCAAGGGTCGTCATACCACATCCTCTTTTCCACGATGAAATACTCTGTCACGCGTTTGGGCTTTGCAGCCACTGTGCCGGACTTGCTCTTTTGGGCCTGGTTCGCAGGCGTATGCAACGCATTGCCGAGTTTGTTGTAGATCTCGAGACTCTGAAGATAACGATGTTGGTGCCGTATCAGAAAGAAACTAGGAAAGAAAGATACTCACTTGCAAGGTATCGAATTTAACGAGTGCTTGCACAAACAGCCTGTTGCCGATCAGGGGCTCTGCCTTCCCCAGATAGCCGTCCATGGCCCGCAGAGACAATACGCGTGTTGGGGTTACCTCTTTATGGAACCGCCATACATACTTAAGATGAGAGTCCTTATTCTTCTTTATAAGGTTCATTGAGTCTTTCCTATGGTCCCCGGTTGTTAATTGTCTCGCAACATTTTCTTCTTGCCTGTGAAGGTTTGTGATCA
This sequence comes from Nidularia sp. FH-822889, assembly GCA_036937115.1. Classification (NCBI taxonomy): domain Eukaryota; kingdom Fungi; phylum Basidiomycota; class Agaricomycetes; order Agaricales; family Nidulariaceae; genus Nidularia; species Nidularia sp. FH-822889. The sequence goes on from JASFDF010000005.1 coordinate 16,578, forward strand.
AAACTGGCGACAAGAGGGTAGCTGTGAAAGCAAATCATACTTGGCAATCGCAGTATTGAGCTTTCTGTAGTTATTCAGAGCGAGGCCGTGGAAAGGCTTGAGCCACGCATTTGGTTTAACAGACTGAGTGGTGAATATGCGGAACGGCCACTTGAAGAGCTTCTCGGTGAGTTTGGCCTCGCTCAGGTCTTGACCGGGAATGGAATCTTTTGATGCAAGTAACATCATCCTGATGTACAGAAAAGATGCTTCGTCAATGCCAGCTTTACAATCTTAGATGCGTTTCAAGACGTACGTTACAGCGTTCTTCACTTCATTCATCCGGTTCTTAAAGAACTGTTTGCGAAGAGCTTTGAAGCTATCATACTGATTCCAAGCTGTGATGCCAGCAGGGTATGGTATCATGACGTCTTTTCTTGTGGGACATACATGTTAGAAAACAGATGGTCGAAATTCGGACCAGAAAAGGAGTACAAAACAACAAAGGCGTTTGAAGCAAGTAAACCAATGGCGAGAACCCACCTAATATCTGCTCAATAGGTAGCCCAAACGGATCCATCGTTCTCATCTGACGTGACATCAACAAAAGATCTTCGATCTGCTTAATCCTTTCCTCCTCATCTGCGTCCTCGGCTTTTTCCTCAGCTTTCTCCTTGGGAGCCTCCGTCGTCGGCACATCCGTGTGTGCGATGTAAGTAGCTGCATTGTTGGCGACAGCAGCACCGGGGATTATAGCAGCACCAGTGGACAGTGCTGGTGTTGTGGGATGTGGAGTGCCAACGGTTACAGCGGCCGCCTTTGCTGGCGCAGATGTAGTTTTGGGTGTGGTTCGAGCAGATGTTTTGGCATTGACCTTGGGCGTCGCAACTGACCCCATCCCCAAGTGCTTGACGGTAGATTTAGCCGTAGGCGGGCCTTTGATCTTAGTCGCAGACGCGCTGCCTCCGGCATAAGTTCGCGTCAGGACTTTACTGCGACATAGGCCAGAAGAATGAGAAACCAGGCGGGAGGAACTGGCATTCAAGACGCTAGGCTGGCCATGTAATAGACCGAGATATGCCCTTGAGAGTCCAAGAGACATTAGGAGTGAGCGCGACCAGAAATTTTTACGCTACCAGGGTTGGAGGCCACCGTGAAGAGCAGCAGCAAACTAAATTTCGGCAAGCGTTGTTTGCACATGATTACTATCGGCAACTGTCGGCGACGCGTTGGCTGCCGAAAAACGTCGAAATTTCCGTCAGCATCCAAGTCGTAACTTTACCTCTAACCTTCATCTTCCCCGCCATGCCTGTGAGTGTTTCTCTCTCTAACCTTCGTTATTCCTCTTAACGGACATTTGCAACAGCGTCAATCCCGCAGTCGTGCTTCAGCTCCTCGCTCTGCTCCGGCAACAGCTCAATCTCGTGGTGCACACACTGCTGCTGCTCCTTCTGGCTACGCACCTGCCCACGCACCTGCTCCGGCAACTGCTGCTCACCCCCCTGCTGCTGCTCAGTCGCAGGGCCCTGGCATGCTCGCTCAAATGGCCGCGACTGCTGGATCCGTAGCTGTTGGTTCGACCATTGGACACGGTCTTTCTAGCATGCTCTTCGGTGGTGGTGGAAGTGCCGCGGCACCCGAGGCTCAGGCAGCTCCTCCTATGCAGCAGCAGCAGCAATCCTCGTCCGGTATTAGCTGTGAAGTCCAGGCAAAGGGTACGTCCAACATTGCTGTGGTGACTAAGATGACACTGACATGCAAACTCCCTATGTAGACTTCACCAAGTGCCTCGAGAAGGCCGACATGCCTTCTTGCACCTGGTACCTTGAGCAACTCAAGGCTGTGTGTTTTATCCTACCCCCCAACTGTTATTGTTGCTGACGACTTTTTGTACTAGTGCCAAGCTGCCGCTGCTCCTTACTAAATCTTCGGTTTTGTAAGCATGGATGTTGCGCTGAGGATACTACGCATAGATGCCATACCCAAATATCATTAAATCACATTGCTATGTAGTTTGTTTATAACATGGATATCTCAACTCACATCGGTTGTTCAGTTGGAGAAGAACCTTAATAATCATCATTTTGTAATATCGGTGCCCGGTCAGTCTCTTCGAATTGGTAGTTTTAGTCCGCTGAGCCTGCAATCTTTGTTGGGAGATATTACAGATCATAAGGTGACTAATCACCTGGTGGTTGTAACTGTCCTACTCGAGCTCGAGGAACGTGCAGCTATCATCATGAAAGCTCAGTGAAGGTAAGTGTGGCTCTTTGCCCCGCTTTCGTGTTAGTATTATAGTGTTCTTTCATACGCAGATCATTGAAATCTCCGTGATCTATCCCGATCAATGAAACATATTTCAAGCCAGTATTCTAAATTTTCGATTAACTACAAGCAATTATGAAGGATTGTACATGTAGGTCAGTATACTTTTAAACTATATACTATAATGATATCTGATATATTCCGTTAGTCCGATAGTCCGCTATTAACAATGCTTCACGTCCATATTTACTAGCATCCGATAGTTGCAATACCGCCACAACAGACTGCCACCTGGATCAGTAACCGGCCTGAATCAATAATGGACGTCCGCAGGGCATAATTACTTACTCACCCTTTCACGCTTTGCAAGGCCATTGGAACACGTCGTGGCGCTCCCAGTCTCTGCTAGCGCACGCGAGCGAATAATCATGCCCGTCCACAACCGTCCAAGGCGAATTGCCGTCAATAGCCGTCCAGGGCGGACTCCCGTCAACAGCCGTCGAAGGCGAGTTCGGTGACCCGTGGAATTTTTCAACAGATGGTGGGCAGCTTTTCTGAGGTGATGGCGGATGGCAGTATTGAAGTGAAAGGGCGAGAAAATCAATCCCTATGCCGTACGCAAGACTGTGTTCCATGATATATTGTGCAGCATCTTCTGCTCTCTCGACCGCGAGCGACATTTGAAAAATCTGCTGTCCGACCGTCCAATCGTGCGTCTCCCAGGGCCGCCGCTTCGCCTCCAAGCTATGCTGGTAAAGTAATTCGTCCTGCGATACCTGGAGACTGTTCCGGATCTCGAGCACGCGACAGAATTCCTCCTCAATCAAGTCGGGGCAAATGGTGATCTGTATTTGCCGGTCAAAACCACGCATCCCGGGCACGTACGGAGCACGAGTAAAAACTTACGAGTGGATTGTATTCCCGGTGCGGAAGACTTGCCAGCGGGTCCGGCGCGTAAAATACAGAGAATTCAGGGATATTAAAAGCCTCCGAATCGTGACGTCGGAAAAAACTTTCGTCGTCGTCGTCATATTCATTCAGGCCGAGTGATGAGTAGCATTTTGGAAGAAATGGAGGTGGGGGATGTTGGAAGAACTCGGGTACGCCCTGTGACGAAGTAGACGGTTGCGGCGATAACTCGTCGTAATGAATTGTGTGTCCTTGTGGATCCCGATAATTTTCTGTGTCCCAAGAAGATGTGGGTATCGTAGCGAGCCAGGCCACGACGCGTTGAATAAGAGCCATACGCTCCAATTGTTCCCAGTTCATCATGAGAGATGCGAGACAGTGGTAGTTGAATCCAAGAGACCAGTGGGGGTGTACTTTCGTATATTCTTGGACGCCATATCTACGCACCAATTTTAGATGTCGATAATTAAGCGAAGATGTACGACAGCATGATCCCGGTCGCCGGCTCAGGTCCAGTCCTGAGCTTCTGGAATGGTGGAGAATTCTCCGCTTCTAATCCTGCCACTCTATTAGTTTTTGCGAGTAACAGTTTTGAATAGACTGCTTTCTTCGGCCTCAGGGCTGTACGGCAGGGATAGCGGCCCCGCATAACAAACCTCTTCGCATTGGCGCTCTCGGTCAACAGGCTCCGTGAAGTTGTTCCTGGGTAAGTAAGTAGTAGGATTCGTCGTGTGTGTCGAATTAGGGCTTTCTGGAGGTCAGATGTCCCGCTGCGGAAGTACAACTAATCTGTACAGTGGAGCTCTTGTGCTTATCGTTAGACTTAGCCGCTCCAAAACCTACAGAAGCTTGCTGCGTGTAAAAAATATCTAGTGATCGAGACTCCACTGAACTTCTTGAAGATCAATCGCCAGGAGAAACTGACGTCTTCGATGACTGAAATGAATGACAGATCAATGCGGAGGCACATACATAACCTAAATCATCGTGATTTCGCAATGTTATCATCAATGGCGCCCAAGTGGTGCGCCATTAGCGGGGCGACCGCTGGAGAGCGTGCATTCCTTCCTTCTTGTTACGTACATTTGAGGATGGCTAATTAGTTCAACGAGTCTAAAGCAGGGTAGTACCGGAAGAGAGAAGGGTGAAACTGGAGGTATGATGTGATAGAACCGGAGGATGTGATGCATACACTGTCCAGAGGATAAAAGCAGTCTCACAATCGCCTACTGAGGTCAAAGAAGGCTAGATGCTGGATTGTGATTACGGTCAATTGATTGCTTTTTAGAATAAGAAATTTATCTTTCGCTACATTGAATTGTATTTTGCCTAGCGATAGCGAGAAACGACGCGAGCATATTTCTTGATACCATGGAGAATTCCGCATTATATCTAGTTGCATGCGACGGATCCGAGAATACAAACCCCAGATGGTATTAGAATTGAAAGCGTTGCGCCGCTGCCTTCAGTAACGCTGATAGTAATACTAGCGCATAGTGATTGAATTTGCAAGCGGCCAGGCCAGGGCTGATCTGGGTAACCTTCCCGCCGCCCCTCGCATCCGCAAATACAAGCACCTTAACAAGTAAACAGCGAGCAGGATATGCAAGTCGTTGGCAGGGATAATGATACAATGATTAGCTGGTGAGCCAATGAACACCGGAAAGTAGTAGTAATTCCAGGAGTATTCGCCCATTCCACTACCCGCCAGAATCGCCGGGACAGCCGAAAATTGGATGCGCTCCAGTTGATACTGTCCATAGCCAGAGTGGATAACGAGGTAGTGCTAGCAATACCGTTGAGTGCCTTGTTTCTCCAAGAATTCACACAACATATGACTTGAAGAATGCCAGGGAGACAGTAGTCTGTAGTAACATGATGATCATGGAGTATGGCGCCAGTGAGGTAAGAGAAAAGGGAAATAGCATTGAGCGTATGTCTACTGAGACCTGACAGACAAGTGGGCTCCAGTGATAATAACATCGGAGAAGAAGACTGGCAAACTTAACGCCGGAACTTGTGCGTGTTTGCAGTGGAAGTAAGAAGCACTAAGCAAGGATAAGTGTCTTACATAAGGCGTCCGAGCAACCGGCCCGCCAGTCTCGCCCCTTTTCACTCAATATTTTGAATATTCAACTTGAGCGAATGTTGAACGTTGGTGTAAGGTCAAAGTAAGATCAGGAGATGGATTATGATGTGTAGCTATGACTCACAAAAAGGGTGCCGTAAACGTCCCATGGCGAGCCCACATGCATGAGTGCCAATGACAATCATGAAATGTAGCGCTGAAGCTGAAGGTTTAGGAATTTCGAGGCCGCTACAAGGAAAATAACACCAAATGGAAGCTGCAATGTAGCATCCGTCCACTGTGCAGCACCTCAGGGGGAACCTGGGTCTTTGCTGAATCCGGCCCGAGAGGAGGATTCTATTTCGATTAAGAATCAATAACGTGTCTAAACTAAACAGCCACCATTGCTTGCTTTGAACCCTTCCTGTGACTTGTCGACAACAATAACGCCCCCACTGGCAACGCTGACTGGGTATGCATGCAGCATGGATGGTGGGTTATAACGTGTTAGAACAACCAGTCCCCGCCCTCTCTAAGCCAAAGCCAAAGCCGAATGTTTTGGGTGGAAACCCAAGTATATTCATTGCTAGTACCGGGGGAAACAAGCGCAGAAGCTCGACTACTCAGAAGTGGCCAGTTCGCGCTCAACCTCATCCGCCATCTCCCCCAAAGTCGCGAACCTCCATGTCCATTTCTTCGTCGCATTTGGACCGCCAGGAGTCTCGTTGCATGTAACCGCGCCCTGTCTATCAATCCACACACTTCGCATGCCCAACCTGCTCGCTGGCTCATGGTCGTGCGTTAAGCTCTGAGCAACGGCGAGCACCTTGCTCTTCACGTCTGTTTCAGACCCTCCGAATAGAGACGGCTCCGACCCAATGTAATCCAACGCGATGTTGAACCCTTCGAGCGCGGGCTTATAGCAGTGAGTATCTTCGGCAGTCAGGACTAGGCTGAAGGGAGACTTGGAGCCCTTCGTTTCCTGAGGATGCCAGTATTTGTGCGGGTTATGGGATGGATAAGAATATATGGTTATATCGGGAGAGGCAGATGGTCCTTCGGAGAGGAGAGCGTGGGTATAACGGAATGAGCTGTGGTCGACGTTGGAAAGGACTACAAGTTTGAAATACTTGGAAAGGCGATGCAATGCTTCTGAGCTATCAGGGAAGATGACCCAGTCCTTGATCGAGTTCCCGAAAGCGCGGTGTGCATCATCGTTATGTGCTGTTGCGGGAGATGCAGAGCCTTCTGCGGAGGTAGAAGCACCCGCTGAAGATGCAGCAGCTGCGGCTGCGGGGTCACCTTCGAGAGTTGTGGTAGCAACTGGCTGTCCAGAGAGGGCTTTAAGTCTTTGCTCCAGGACTTCGTGCACTTTCGCAAGGAGATCGGAGTACTTCATAGTTGGGTATTGGCCTTGTAAATCCGTCTCTACAGATGAGAATGCTGTGAGGGCCTCTTTGCGCGTCCATTTCTTTGATGCAGGATAGCGCGATAGCAAAGGCTGCAGGGCGTTGAATAGACCCGATTCCCAGTCCTAGATGGCATGATCAGGATAAGATCAGAAGAAAATAACAGCGGATTGCAATTTGGACTCACACAAAGGGTACCATACACGTCAAATATGAGAGCTTTGTGGTCTGTTAATTTGGGAGACATCGAAGGCGAAGCGTTGAAGGTGGAATAGTTGGAATGGGAGCGATATAAATGTGCTATTTGTGACGTCACAGCAAACTCACATGGCTCAGTGTGTCACTGGGGTAGAAGTTATGGTGAAGTTAAAGGTCTACCCGGTGCGGTACCGGGATACCGAAACGTGAGTCATAAAGAAAATAGGACACTGCAGTGTTCCATCTTGTGTCCATGTGCCGCGCTTGTAGTAACGTAGACTCTTGTCAGTGTAGACTGCGCGGTGCTTCCCGTGAGTCGTTGGTCAGTTTAATCCGGCCGGAGATGCCGAAGAGTTCCGTCTTCAACAAGAATCAACAACGCGTCTAAAATAGGCGACGAGGGGCTGGACAGATGTCTCGCTTCTGAACCTTCCTGCTTGTGTATTGCACCTTCAAACGCAACTTACTGAAGCGATAATACGTCTAACGATCTACCTCAAATACTGTGAATGCAATTATCAATCACCACCACCACTACCATACGTCATCACTCCCAAAACGAATGCTTCCAAGTCGATAACTTCACCTTACTCAGCTTTATTTCATTCCATTTCACCGATGGGCCATCACCGTGGAAGAACATCTCAACGGCGCACTTGATATAGCAACATCGGATAATATGATTCACCACTTCCGGCTTCCGCTGTCGTCGAGAAAATCGTTCAGTCCACTAAGATGGAAGGGCCGGAAACTGCAGAGACGCAAATCGCCTCTCTTGATCCATTATGCCATATGCGTCTGTGCATTGTCACCCATCCTCCTGACATTCTATATGCACCCAACGACGTTGATGTTGACGAAGACATCGCAACCCATCGCGCACGTCCGACTCAGATTTCAAGGATCCTGAGGATTCTGAATCAGATGATGATGAATTCGACGAAGTGGAATCGGACGATGACAAATTTGACGAGGTCCATGAAAACGATAGAGAAGCCGATGAGATGTTTCGGAACTCCGTCCACGCTAAAGTGAAGAATCCTGCGGCTCATATTCCTGCCGGCGTATCCCCTCTAAGCCCAGAAGGAATAGAGATCCCAGCCAACACCCAGTTTACTCGCATTCCCGTCCTTGGTCCTTATTCTTTGGCAGATCATCTGTCTGTGTAGAGGTTCTTTCTGGGGGTGCTACATCGACGTTTCGTCAAAAACGCCTGGAAAGTGCTAGTCCGGCCCGTGCTGATAGGGGCACTCAGAGCTAAAGTACCTTCGCAGGTAAAATAATTGAAAGAACTTCAGGTGTCCCACGGTCCATCTTTATCACTCTCCATGGCAATCTTGTTTCCCTACGAAAAGCAGGTTCCAACAAGTGCGGCGTTTGCAAATCTCCATGGCTGCCTAAGTATTGCCGGCATCATAGGTGAGTATGTCGTCGAAGATTGGTGCAAATGCGGCTTTGATAAGGACCAGGAAGATACAGTCCCTACGGTTCAACCGTATGCTCTTTATTTGTCCTATCGTCTTCGTGGGCCCCGGGAGCAAAGAGTCCTCCTTCAAGGCAGCCCCCACAGTATCTCCGACACCTCGGGCCCAGCGGCTCTGCTCAGGACCATTACGGATGTAATGCGCAGTTAGTTGTCGCATGAGTCAACTCAGTTGTATTTCAGTTGCTGAAGTCTTCACCGAATCTAGGCCGCTATGCTCTCTTGCGTGAATAAAGAACGCTTCATCGTGATATTCGGCCTACCACGATACTTCACTTTCAGAACGGCGAACCTTTCGGCAAGTCATAGAATACTTTGCGTATGAACCCTGCATGGACTTCTTTCAGTGGATTAGCCCATGAGCTGGCGATAATGGATAGCTTTTTCTAAAACTATTGCCCTGAGATAATTTACTGGAGGCTGTTTCAAAGCTCTTGAACAACAATGTACGACGCTCTCAGTCCAGGAGATCACTTTTGACAACGGCCTCCGCTAAAATTAAGATGCTCGTATTATGTTCTCCGTAAGTCGTTTCACTGTTGGGTCGCAGTCACGCTGACCATACCAACTGTACTAGGGAGCGCCAAGATATACGCCACACCATTTAACCAAGTATTGGAAAACAAAGTGGCCCCTCATCACTGCTGCTAAAAAAGAGTCGATTACTGATGCCTCAAGAATTTATGTACATTACTTCCGAAGGCTTGCATACCGTTTTCGACGACCTGGTATCATTTTTATAGACCGTTATTTATGCAATTCTTTGACAGGTGTACGACTACCGTCCAGCGATGCTCGCATTGGTGGAGCACGTGCTCCTACGCGCCTCTACTCTCGAAAGTATTGCGGAGAGGAAAATGAAGCTGTTTCGGAGTCTTTATAAATTATCGCGAGAGTACAGGACGGTCACTTACTTCCGCGAGTGGTTCCCTCATAACAATATGCGGTGGCTACCCTCACATTCTATCAGTTTTTGGAGCTTTTCGACATTAATTCCCTTCCCAACATCTTGTGCGAGCTCTATCGAGCGTACCAAGAAGGTGTCGACAATAATGTACCATATCTCCAGCAATTCGTCAAGTGCTATGTCAGGTAGTACCGAGCTGAACAATCTTGCTCTTCATTGGAAAACTGGCAAAATGAAAAGGAAGACTTTGAAAGCCGAATCTTCCATGCCATATTGGTCGACGTTGGACAAACGGACCTCCCGGAATCCACGGCCACTGAATGCAATGATCAAGTAGAGTTGAGCCTTCTCAATTCAGTGGGTACTCGTCTCGCACGGATGCTGTATGACAGATGCACCTCTCAAGCAAGAACGGTGTTTTCGACAACAACCTTTAGGAAGCTTACTATGCAGCATATCCGTTCCTAGCATACCACCAGCTTCATGAATTGCCTCCCAAGTCATGGGAGGATGTGCCTCGAAGCCTTAGCTGACCTATATTTTCCACTTTTATTGCGATATTCTTGGCTGGATGCTTTATTGGAACTATCGCAACGGCTACATGACACTTGCAGCCTTCTTCCTAATATGTTTCCCTCCATGCGTTTTCCCAGTGCGCGAGGAGCGGCGAGAGAAACAGGAGAGTAGTAGATGAGCCTAGAGAGTAGTGTCTTCGATTGTCTTCGACTACAAAGGTAGACTTCAGGAAAATATGAGATAAGTAACGAACAATATGATGTGGAAAATACTATGTAATGATGTTGGTGTGACGAAATTACCTACTTAGCTACATTTAAAAATTCGCGAAATGAGGTCGTCAAGGGAAGATATCTTTGATCTTGTTTGGCAAGCCCGTCTGCATGTGATATTCACAGACAAATTTAATTCCGCGGCGACCATACTACCTACTATCTTCAACACCGTTCACAAATGAATCCTACTTCCAACGTCCAATTTGCAATAGCTCGAATCTCTTTATATAAAGGGTGGCCACTTGATTGTTGACCTTAACTGCCAAGTGGCGTAAACTTTCTAGTGATGAGATATTCGCTTCATCATTGTTTGCCTATACGGTACGGTACATTGACTACAGCGAACTATTGCTCGCTTCATAATAATAATTGTGGGGAAATGGCCGAGCTGCTAACAACTTAAAAAGATCTGCAAACAGGCGAGGACGCCGGCGATCCTAGGATCTACGTTAGCTATCCAATCTTTGCATTTATCAAAGCTTACTTTCTCAACCTCGGTTTAACGCCAGAGACTATGCGCTATATTAGACGAAGCTTTTCGGTACTCCGGGTGTCTTGAAAGAGCCTACTAAGGTAGACATCCTTTGCCGTCGGATCACTCGCTGCTTTCATGCTGACTTCTGAGGCCATACTTGTCCAGTCTACCACATGAAAACTCATGAACATGCAACAATAACACATCCGCGAAGGCCATGGTGATATCAGACGTACCTCCTACATGACAAGCTACACTATCCCCGAGTCGGATAGAGACAATTTCAGAGCACTGCGCGTCTTCTGCGTTCTTCCACCCAGCTTTGGACTTCTGTTTACCCCACCAGGTCATGTACGTCGAAATCGCACGCCAAGCGATCATCTCTGGCAACAAATCGTTCACCGTCACATCCTGAACCCCATTCAACTGGAGATCACCAAAATCTTCGCGTTACGTAGACGTCCTTGGGAAAAGCTGTAAGCTCCGAGACGGCAGAATGATATCGAATGCTCTTCTTCAAGTTCTTGGACTCACGAGAGCACCAGACGGGGGGTAGATGACTGCTGCGAATATTTCGTGAGCAACAGCTTGATATTAGCGTGGTGTGTGGGTGCGATCAGATGCTCTCCTACCTTCTGAAGGTGTTGTTCTGCTTTCAGAGTAGCTGACAGGCTGGTAGAGGCAACGTCGACTGTCGTTCTTGGACTCATGAGAGCGCCAGACGGGAGGTAGATGACTGCTGCGAATGCTTTGTGAGCAGCAGCTTGACGTTGGCGTGGTGTGTGGGTGGGATTAGATGTTTACCTCCTGAAGATGTTACGCTGCTTTCAGGGTAGCTAGCAGGTTGGTAGAAGCAATGTTGAGCGTTGTTCTTAGACGCACGAGAGCACCAGAAGGAAGGTAGAAGCTACACGAATGCTGTGAGCAGCAGCTTGACGTTAGTATGGTGTGTGAGTGGGAGTAGGTGTCTACCTTCTGACGGTGTTACGCTGTTCTCGGGGTAGCTGCAGGGAGCGGCGCTAATAGCAATCCTGAAGAAAAGGGGAGCTTCGGCCCGTAATCGTGGTGATGAATATTAACTACAAGCAAAAAAGGATTCAGTAGCATCGTCGCATTGTAAGGGTTCAAGCAAACTCCTCGGTAGCAGCGGTCTGGCTAAAGACTGCGTTGTTGGAACCATGCTACCCATACCCTTGGATTGTCCTTTATCTTTTTATCGTTCATGCTGTACAATGCATATATCAAGAAGGAGCATCGCAATCGTCATGTATTCACCCGAAGGTGTAGATATGATACATATCTAGCATATTATCCCATTAAAGCAGATGGAAGGGATATTGACCGGCCAAGAAGCGTCCAAGTACGCCATACGTCTATGGGAGACCTTTTAACAAACCAGCGCCCTACATTTCCAAGCTGCTATTGTTGTTCCTCCCTGATAGTCAGCTAAATAGGTAGGTGGTCGTGCGCTTGCGGGTAGCGGAAGGTATCGTGCGAAGGAGAGAAGCTTAGAGACCCAGGTTCGCCTTGTCCTTTGAACGCTCCATAGCTGTATAGAAGACGTATGTGTAAGAAGATATTGGACGATGGAGATATGCACCCACGATTGTAATGGAGCAGTTTTTCAATCAGGTCAACGTGGGTGAGGACCATGCGGCGGCAGCAGTATCGTTTCAGCTGCAGCTCGTCAAGAGCATCACTGTAAATGAACAACAATAGCGCGGTGTTAGCAGGTGCTCAATATGAACGCATCTAAAAACGCACCCCTCGTTCATGTCGTGCGACAACAACTCCAAGTAGGTATTCCACTTATCCCCAATCACTTTACCGCACGAAAAGCATCGCACTGGGATGATCTACGACACATAGTGGCTTCAGCAGCTGCCCAGCGGGGAGAGAGAAAGTAGGCTTGCCATTGTGGTTGGTGGTTGATGGAAGAGCACGTATTAGTCAGCCGTGGAAGGCGGGATTGCATTAGATTTTTTTAGACGCCGGACTCTTTCGCGGCGATCTGCCTTTCCTTTCTTGGTTATCTTCGACCTCACGCCTCCTACGACCTGCATGTTTTACTCCTCCTTTCTCTCTCAACGTGTAGTGGCGCGAGCAACGTGTCATGGCGCGAACAAGCGTGTTTTGCGGGGCTGATCGTGCCACCTAGACTTCTGGTCGACACCACTGCCGCGGTAGACTACCTCCAGCGAGGATCCAGCGATCTGAACCTGCTCCAGTGGTTCGAACCTCTTCGTCGGTTCTTCTTGCAGGGCTCACTCACGGGAGCCTATCTTAAGCTCCCCCCTTATTGGCTTTCCCATACGTTCGACGATGTGACCTTTGAAAGCGTCGAGTGGGGATACCATGGACAAACTTTAGCACCTCGGTTGACTCTGCACGTACACCCCAAGTTATTTACGGTCAGCAGGATAACTACATTCCTCGGAAAGAGTTGAAAAGATGCAACTATGAGTTCTCTCACTTTACACTGCGGTAATCTGTTGCACACATGATGGCTCTAATAACAATATCCATTTATATCAGGTAGAGACCCGATGTTCACGGGGCAATGGCTGCTGGCGCTATAGCCTTTGGTGAAAACGTTGCAAAGTCCTATTATCTTAATGTCTTGCTATCGCCATGCTGCTCGAACGCTAACGCTTCGCGGGAAGTGTGAAGACGACAATCTTGGAGTCATACATGAAGCTACTTCTGGTCGCCTCTTGGTTATCTCCTGATGCAGTATTGAAATCCATGATAGCTTGGCTCGCACGCGTAGCTTCCAAGTTCCCAAGATTTGAAAACACAAAGTAGATTTCACCCAACCCTTGGCCCGTGGGTCACGGTGGCTTCCAGGTGAATTCCAATAGTACTAGAGATTCAAGCATTGTTCAAGCATGTACTCGTTATATCAATAAGGACTCACGCTGCCTCTGTACATACTGATTCAGCGTCAATGGGTATCATTGTTCCGGTCTGTCGAGGCGCCAGTGGATACATCTACGAAGACGATGCGAATTAGAACAAGAGTCAATGAGACGCGTGCAAGGTAAAACCCGTTATTTGGTACTCCCAATTCCGCTTCTGTGTACATTGCACCGGCACTTTTTCCTTGTCCATTCCGAGGCCGCTGTACCCTTGCATTTCCAGGTTCCTGCGCCAGGGGGCAGGCGGGGGAATGATATCGGCACCCCCAGAGTCCAGACTCCGCTCATTGAGACAGAATGATTTGATTCCGAGAACACGTTCCTTGGATCCCACTAGCGGGATCTTGCTACTCAATTCTAATATAAATAGTCTTCGTGCGCTTATTAGCTTCTTACCCTCTTCGCATCCCCCGCTCCCTTTCATTTCATCCACCCACCTACTTCCAGTCCTCACCACAATGAAAGTCACTTCCCCCGTTCGCATGTCCACCGCTGTACCACCCATCCCGTCACCACCATCGTCACCCTCCCGGATAACGCGACTCGGTGTCTCGGGGGTGGCTAACATGTTCATCAAGATGCGCAAGCTTGACGCGCAGGCAAAGACCAAGAGCAATTGCGTTTACTCGACATCTGGCGCTCCCAGCTCGCATCCGGGAGTACTGGAGGGCGCCTGCTCGAAGCGAGTACCGATGGAACTGGTGGATAACTTCGTATGTATTGGAGGAGTCAATCTCGTCACACTACTGCGGGCGACGAGGGAAACCCTTCTGGATAGTGCAGAGAAGTTGGGCGCAGATGCGCTCGTTGATGAAGAGTATGTCTCTCCTATACCATGCCCCTTTGAGCCTCTTACTATGTGGCTCCTTTGTCTTAGGTGGACATGCACTATCACATCCAAGCAACGACCAAATGGGACATACAAAGCCCAGGTATGTCTTCCTTGAGCACTCGTTTGCCCGTTCTTCCCCCTAGTGGACTATTTCTCATCGCATTCTTATGTTCAGATCCGATATAATGCGTCAGCTACACGCTCAAGCCAGCCTGATCCGCACAGGCCCGTCGCTCTCAGTCAAGCTAAAGGCATTCCAGGCCTTATGACAATTGTTAAAAGGAATGATTGATCAAAGTTACCCCCGCCTCCTCTCAATCTCCTCTTAGCCTACCCATCCCTCTATGCAGCTCTCTGCAGTCCCCTCTTTGCTTCTGTTGTCCATATATTCCCCCGCTTTCTTGTTGTCTTACTCCCGTTCCCACCTTCGCGATGGTTGCCTCCCTACTTCACTACCACCCATGCTGCCGCCCTCCCATCCTTCGCGGTCGCCACTCCCTACTCCATCCGTTATCCATGTACCACCAACCCGTTCATCAAGTCAAAAGAGCCTCCGAGGCCGCCTAAAGTTGTTCCAATACCCGCAATTCTTCCATGCTATAGCATTTGTACCATCAACCCCAGCAGTTACACACAGTCTTCTCATAACTTATTTCCACGCCGTCTTTCTGAATATTCAATATGATACATACATACGGACCAAAGGACACTCTTTTTGGGACACTACTCTTGCTCTACCGTGCCATCCGGTCGCTCCTTAACCTCTCTCCAATACTTGATACCTTACGTCGACCCCGTGTCCTACTTCTCTACATACATCAATCGCAATCGAGTCATATCATTTTAGTCTTAGTCAATTTGTTGTTGCTTCTAACGCGCGCTCATGATATGTCCTTGCGTCAATCACGAAAGTAACAATTGCATTCATGGAGCCAATCATGATCATAAACCGGTCTCTTGCGCGTGTGTGCCGGAGCAGCAGCGAGCCCATAGATAACCTCCACGACAGCATGTAGTTAATTATAGCCTGACCAGCTCACACGAAGTAAAGGGACCCACTTATGTCTGTCAAAAGCCTATGTTTGTCTCTATTCAGCCTGTTAGACTTCCAATTCTTTCCGAAAGAACTCAGTGTACCTGCCATGTGTTGCTGATCCCTTTCTCGCGTGAGGTCCCCAGATATAGCCTGTACACTGTAGGTCCTATGACACGAACCCTGCGGAATACTGCTTTGAGCGTGCTCTTTGTTCGAAACACCAAAAGCGAAACTTACAACGGAGCAAAATTAAGACCGACAGAATGAACATATGTAGCTGCAGCCCACATACCGGTGAAACAATAACAAAAGACCAGTGCGGGAGAGTGCGGCTGCAAGGAAGAAAACTGAAGGGTAGAGAATGACGGGCGGAATGGTCCAGGATCGGGACTCGCGCTAGGCAGGAAGAAGAAAGATGGATAAGACAATGTAGATCTTCTATCGCCGTGTATGTACGTGAAGACGGAAGATTGGAGCGTTCTTATTCCGAGATCAGCAGGAAGTAATTGAGCAGTAATCATAGTTTTAGGAGAAAAAGGAAGAGACAAGATTGAGAGAACGAAAGATATCCCAACTCTTCGCGCGTGAGAGGCCCAAAACACAAATGTCGGAAGCATCGCAAAATCGAATCAGTGGGTGATTGACCAGGAAGCTGAGGAAGCATTGGGAGTGGCAGATACTGCAGAGTTCCATATGTCGACATCCAACAATAAGGATCCTATGAACGTTCTTCTCTTGCGTGATCCGGATAGCGAGATCGGGACTCTTTCAAGCATCTCTCCGGGAACGATAAGGAAGTACAGGTTGTACAAACTCGAGTCCTGAAGTTTTGGCTGTATCTTCTGCGGAGAGATAAGTTTCTGATACCTACGCAAACAGAGACATCAGAAAACAAGCCTGAACTGCGGTGAGAAAACTCAAATGTCAGCGAGGCAGCGTGGCAACTGATATACAGAGCAACTATCTTCTATGCACTATTTGTCAGTCTAAGGGAGATGACGTAGCAACTAAAAGAATCAAATTCAGCACATAACATTCATAAAAACAACGAAAGCATGCATACCTTGGTTAAATAACACACAAAAACCGTGACATTGCCTGGAATCCTATAAATCATGAAATATGACATTTCAGCTCGATTAGCATCGCGCGGGCTGCATACGCCAGGCTAGGATTTGAAATATTTTAATGGAATAGAATTCTGGTAACAGTTACAAGCTTAAACACGATACATACGATATACACTTTCTATCATTTCGTCTTCTCCGTGGTCCAATTTGCTTTCCTTCATCATGTTCTTCATCTTCAGCCTCATCATCGACAATCAGTGCTCACCACCCGCCTCCCTGCCCATGCTGCCCATGCTGCTGATGCCCCCCATACCCAGGATACCCCGGCTGACCACCATGATGCCCATGCCCATGCTCATGTCCCGGACCCCCAGGGAACTGAGGCGGCTGCTGCCCGTACGGGTCAGCTCCGGGGAAACTAGGTCCAGTATCCGGGAAACCGGGGCCGGCGCCTGGGAAGCCAGGCCCGCTGGGAGGGCCTGGAGGGGGCCCATACCCGCCGCCGCCGCCGCCATAGCTGTCGTCGGGTCCGCCAGGGAACGAAGGTCCGCTTCCGGGGAACGAAGGCGCTGCGCCGGGGAAGGAGGGCGGGGGAGTCGGGCCCCCAGGGAAGGAGGGTGGGGCCCCGGGGAAGGAGGGCGCTGAGCCAATAGAGGAGTTTCCGCCCGGGAAGGAGGGCGGTGGGGGGGAATAGGCTGGCGCGTACCCAGATCGGTGTGGTGCCTGGGGCGCGGAAGGGCTCGAAGGGAAGGAGGAGCCTACGCCCGGGGGAGGACCGGACGGGGGGCCGTACGAAGAGGAGCCAGCACCAGGGGGCGGTCCCGATGGGGGGCCATACGACGAGGAGCCATACTGCTGCTGTGCTGGCTGGTGCCCCTGCCCACCGTGCTGCTGCGATTCATTCCCCCCGCCGCCATAATACGACGCCGCCTGCCCCGTCATCGGCGGCGGCGGCGCACTTGCGCTCCCATGCCCCTGCGGCGCACCAGGGTACCCTGCACCCCCCGGCTCGCCGTCCCTCCTCGGGAAATTCGCCCCCGCGCCCCCAAGGAGCGACTGCGCCTGCGAGAAGCCGGGCACGTTTGCCGCGTAGCCCTGCAAGGTGTGCTGGAACTGGTGCGCCTGGGACTCGGCGAAGGTGCCTTGGGCAGCCGGGGGGCCGCCCTCGCCCGCGAGGCGGATGTTCTCATGGTTGCGTACGCTGTTCTTGGAGAGGCGCTGGAGGGTTTTGCTATTCTGTTTCTGGACCCAGTCGCGCATGCATTGCAGCATTTCGCGCTGGATTTTGGAGTTGGAGTTGTGGAAGTCGGGGTGGAAGCTGCATGAAATGCTAGTCAAGAATGCCTCTGGAAAATGAAGATGACAACGTACAGGCACTGCAGAACGTCTTCCGTGACTTGATGGACATTTTGCGAATTATCGTCCCAGGCCTTGGTCACCAGATTGACGGTGTGGATCTGCAGTCCAACTCAGCTAATACACTTGAGGGCGACCAGCTATTACCACGTACCACGATGATCTTGGCCAATTGCCCAGCGGGTTCATTCAAAATAAGGTTCTGCAAGTATCTCATCAGCGGCCAGAAAACCAAAAGACAACTGAGCGACTTACGAAATGATCCTTGCTTAAGAACGAATGCGTGGGGTCGGACTAAAAGGCCCTATATCAATGCCAAGAAACTGACGCGCAAACTATGCGGAGAACTTACAGCGTGCGGGTCGTTGAACACCTCATATTGATCGCGGTTGTCGATAACTTCTCCCGAGGCAGCTTGCAGGCCTGACGTGGCTGTCTTTAAGATTGGTTTCAAGAATGGCTGTGGCGCAACCGGTAAGCGATGAAATCCGCCGATGGAGATGGGTAGAAGGTACCTCGAGGGTGGTGAATACAAAAACTACATATACGTTAGTTGCAATACAAGGGAGAAATGGGGGATACGTACCGGAGATGGAGTCCATGATCTTCTCGATCAACGGCCCAAGTCCGGGGATCTTCTCTGTACACAAAGAAAACGCCCACTATCAGCATCCATTCAACCGTAACATGTAATTCACCCCGCAGACATACCAATAGTCTTCGAGATCTTCTTCACAACTAAAACGCAAAAATCAGCCTTCCCTCTTAACAAAAAACAACCAAAAACC
This sequence comes from Nidularia sp. FH-822889, assembly GCA_036937115.1. NCBI lineage: Eukaryota > Fungi > Basidiomycota > Agaricomycetes > Agaricales > Nidulariaceae > Nidularia > Nidularia sp. FH-822889. The sequence continues at coordinate 35,062 of JASFDF010000005.1, forward strand.
CACTCACCCGAATCCCTAAACGTCAACACCTGCCACAGCACCGCATGCAGCTCCTGGGGGCTCATATCCTCCGGCCGCTTCCCGCCCTGCGCCGGGCCCGCGCGGATGCGCTCGATCGCCTCCATGTCGCGGGTCATCTCCCCCCCTTCCCCACCCGGCAAGGTGAAGAGCAGCCCGCGCAAGGCGTCCCCCGGGTTGGAGGGCCCGCCCCGTGTGGCTTGGGCTTGGGATTTGGACCGCGCGGCGTCAAGCTCTTTGTTGAGGTCGGTGACGGAGGCGGAGGAGAGGTGGTCAGTTGCCTCTGCGTGTCCAAGTCCAAGTGTTAGGGAGAAGAGGTAATAAGAGAATGAAGGGGACAGGACGTACCGCCCAACAGGGAATGGATAAAATCGCTCGATCCAAATGACCCCGTCACGATCGGCGCGACCCACTGCCCATTCGGGGCCTGCACGCGCACCTGCTCGCCGACGTGCACGAAGACGTCGCGCTGCCCCATAGAGACGAGAGAGAGCTCGCAGAAGTTGGAGTGCGCGGAGTAGTCTTCGAGGGTATGTAGCTACCGTGGGGAGTCAGTATACGCTTACAAGGGCCAGAGGATGGGGAGAGATGGGGAGAGGGAAAGGAAACATACCGACTGCCCAAGAAGCCTGTATGCCTCGTACTCATCCTGCTTCTGCCCGTTCGCACGGTGCTGCCGCCCGTGGTGGATGCACCTCTCGAGCGTGCGGCGCACGAGGGCCTTCGAGGTGTCCCAGCCGCCGTTCTCGTTCGCGATGTAGTTTTTCATTCCTGTGCGGGTGTCGATTTGAAGCTCTTGTGGCTGCAGACAGAGGGGGTAAGTGCGTTTAGGGGGGAAGGAGGTGGGAGAGGGACATACGTCGACTGGCCCGCGCAGTTTGGGGTGGTACTTCCGTGCATCTTCGCCTTCGCCATAGCCTCTGGGGTTGTCGATGTGCTCGGTCTGTGGAATATCAATGAGAAGGAACGTGCGCTATGGATGATACGGGGCCACATACCGGGAGATACACGCCCAGTCGCTCCTCAGTGACTTCGAACTCGTTCGTGGCGTACCCATGGGCCTATAGGGGATATTAGTGATTTGCAGCGTAGAGTGATCCGCACGCACCATGAAGCCCAGGGCCATGCACATGTTGATGATTGTCTTTCAGGCGAAGATCAGACGCGATCGGGGACGCGCTGGGGGACGGGGGGGGGGGGACGTACCTGCAGGGGGAGCTTCTTGAGGGACGCGATGTCCACTGCCTGTTATGGTTTGAATAAGCCAGGGCAGAAGGAGGAGGATAGGAAATGAGACGCACTTGGCTGTAGTCGCGGAGCCAGTTGCTGGGAGCATAGGTCAACAGTGAGAGGCATGCATAGGGAAGGGTGAAAAGAACGGTACCCGAAATAGACGCGTTTAATATCGAGCCCGTTAAATTTATGTCCCTTGGAGAGGATGGACGCGAGGGCGAAGCCGCCTCCCGCGCCGCGCTTGACAAGCTGGGAAAGGACGTCCTCCTGGGTGATGGTGAGCAGTGGCACCATTATATCTGGGGGCACTCACGATGTCTCCGTGGCGGAAGGCCCTGCCCTCCATGTAGGCGAACCTGCAAAGACATTCTTAATGAGATTCAAGTCAGCATTAGAGCACACGAGGGGCGCACGAGGGAATGTTCCCTGCGCCAAAGGCATGGACGCCATTGCCGGAGAGGCAGAATGCAAAGACAACGAAGAGGAGGAGGGGAAAGGATATATTGTACGACATGGTGGTAGTGCAAGAGTGGGTTATCACGATACTAGTATCTGATCTTTAAATAAATCGCGAAAGCGGTGTCTTGGTCCTAAGGGCTCCTCTTCCGTGGATATCTGAGCACTGCCTTGCGTCTGAGATGACTATTATGTAGTTGAATTAGCACAGTAATTGTTGAAGACTAGCAAAGTTATCGGTTCGCAACGATGAGCTCGAGTGCGACGGCCAATTAGCGCTCACCGGAAATAGCCGAGCATAATTTTTTGGTTGTGCTTGCGTCGCCTGTGCTTGTCAGCGTTGCATTTCATTGCACTCCTCTTGCCCTCCTCCCTGCCTCGCCCTGCTGTATTCTTTAGATTTCTTTCTTCCTTTCTGCTGCTAGCACCATGACGACCCCAGTATCCACCCCCGCCCCCATCCACAATAACGTCGTTCCTTCCGAGGTCGGGTGGCAATTCGTGCCACAGTACTATACCTTTGTCAACAAGCAGCCCAATCGTTTGCACTGTTTCTATACTAAAAGCTCCACCTTCATCCATGGCACCGAGGGTGAGGACGGCAAGCCATGCTACGGCCAACAGGTGACTCTTTGCTTCACTTTCTTTCACGTTTCTCCATTCTACTACTACGCCATGCGTATCTCTGCACGGACGACCGTCGCCCGCCTTATTTTTGTCATGCATGCTGACCCTGTCCTTGCAGGAAATCCACAACAAGATCACCTCCATCGGCTTCGAGGACTGCAAGGTCTTCATCCACTCGGTCGACGCCCAGTCCTCCGCCAACGGCGGCATCATCATCCAGGTCATTGGTGAGATGTCCAATCGCGGCGAGCCCTGGCGCAAGTTCGTGCAGACCTTCTTCCTCGCCGAGCAGCCCAACGGCTACTTTGTCCTCAACGACATCTTCCGTTTCCTGAAGGAAGAGACCGTCGAGAGCGACGACGCCAGCGAGAGTGCCGACCAGCCTGAGCACACCCCCGCTCCTCCCGCTGCCGTCCCTGCTGCGCCCTCCGCCCCGGAGCCTACCCCCGCGCCCGCACAGGCTGCCCCTGCCCTCGCCGAGCCGTCATATGAGCCCCCCCGTGAGCCCACCCCGCCTCCCGCCGCAGCCCCCTCCCCCGTCCTAGCCCCCGCCTCCCCCTTCCCCGCTGATGACGCCCCCGCTACCGATGCCCCGGAGCTCACCCCCGCCGAAGCCCCTGTCTCCGCTCCCGAGCCCACTCCCGCCCCTGCCGCTGCTCCGCAAACGAATGGCATCCACACCCCCGCCGCCGCCGAGCCGGAGAAGCCCGCCCCTGCCCCCGCCCCGCCCGCTGAGAAGTCCCCCGCACCCACCCCTGCCCCGGTCGCTGCACCCGCGCCGGCACCTGCGCCGGCACCCGCCGCTGCGCCCATTCCCGCCCCGGCCCCTGCGGCACCGAAGACCTGGGCTTCCCTCGCAGCGTCGAACCCGAAGAAATGGGGGAGCGCCGTCGCACAGGAGTCCCGTGGAATCACCGAGGCACCTTCGAGCCCCGCGCCGAGCAGCGGGACGCAGACGCCCGCGGCGCAGCCTGCACCGGCTGCCCGTGGCCCCCCACAGGGCCAGCGCGGTGAGCACCCCGCCTTGGCTGCTGCTCAGGGCGTGACCAGCGCGCACTGCTTCATCAAGGTTTGTTCCCTCTTGTTCTCGTTTTTCATCTACTAACCTCCCCACCTGTAGCACGTAACCGACTCCATCACCGAGCCCCTCCTCAACACCTACCTCACCCGTCGCTTCGGGCCCATCAAAGAGCTCGAAATCGTGCGTTCCAAAGCGTGCGCCTTCCTCGAGTTTGCCTCCCCGGACTCTGCACGGCGTGCGATCGTCGCCTCTCTCCCGCAGAACCAAGGCGGGGAGGGCGGCGTGTGGGTCGACGTCGGGGACTCGGATCGCGTAAGGATCAGCGTAGAGACAAAGAAGGAGCGTGGGGAGAGGCCGGTGAGCCGCCCGCGTGGGGGTGCCCCGGTGCCGAATGGCGATGGACGGGGTGGAGCCTTTAGGGGACGCGGGGCGGGCCGCGGGGGGCGCGGAGCTGGACCAAAGTAGGTGGGAGAGTTGATTGCGACAAGTGGGGAAGTGTGAGCGAGGTGGGGAGGATAATGATGATGGTGTTGGGTATATCTAGCTCTTTGTGTGGAGGGGGAGGATGAAGCGGAAGGAGGAAGTGGGAGCCGCCCTTCAGCTGAAGACCACGACCTCGCAGACCCTGCCTACCCAACGTTGTGGGGTCCCTTCCTCCTGCTCACATCGCCACCATGCAACCGGGCACCCAAAAAGCTGTTGATGTCGCTGCTATTGTCTTTTACGTAATTACGACCTTTCTCCTCTCCTACTTACTAGCACCTGTTTCCTCATTCAATTGTTTGGTATCACGTCGTTTGTCTACTTTTGCTTTCACTGCATTATTCCATCATCCCACCTGCACCCCCTCTTTCTTGGTTCGTGTTCTGTTCATTACTCACATCCGCACGTTCATTTCCGCTCAGTGTATGCTCACGAAAGAACGCATCTTAATCATGATAATCTTGCGTGATTTCATTTATCTCTATGCTTCGATGTGAATTCCATACTGCGAAGATCACATTAACTGGTATATGTTCTCTCTCAACTTGCAATGCATGGTGATTTCATGCATCCCCGTACTTCGATGTGAATTCCATATATGCATAAGGTTCAGTTCCCAGGAGTTGAATTAGGAATACAAGTGATGACATGCAAGCTTGGTATAAGGGAAAAAAGAATCATGCGTAATGATAGCAAAGGGGTAACAACAGCACGAAGATGATATGTCCAGGTAAGATATCCAGCATGGTAACGGCCATGGTATATTACCCTAATCAAAAAAAGAAGAAAGATTGTCCCAAATTAACGATAACGAACGCAACAAACTCCGTGGGTGGGATGGGGCGAAGCGTGCCGGTGTGCGATCGTCCGTCGTGGAAGTTATCCAGGCGCCTCCAGGGAAGCAAGAAAGAGGGAGTGATGAGGTATGGTACACTTAAGGTAAGTAACTGCGAAACATAGGTGTAAGCGCCTGCCATGAACGGGGATGATGCGGGGTTTGGCTAGCTTACCTAGGTGGGATGTCTAGAGTATAAATTAAATTATGTGATAAGTGCGGGTTGGAAGGACATGATCTCTTCGTAGAGGAGCTCTTTTAGCTGCTCACGGCTGATGTCGTCCTTGTGCACTGTAGGACAGAAATAAAATAGCATCAGTGTCGCATAATATAAATAAAAGTGGGGTCACTGACAGTCGAATTCAAAGAACTCGGGGTCGAGAGGCGGCGCTACGGGTTCGTCATCAGGATCATGCTAGAAGATGGGGGTTGATGCGTCAGTTAATGTCGAGCGCGGCAGCAGAGGTGTTTAGACGCACGTAGGCTTCGAGGTAGGGATGTGCTAGAGCATCTTCGACCGTGATGCGCTTCTTGGGATCGAAGGTCTACATAAAAAATACGATTAGCATTTCCCGAAACCTCGGAGAAAGCTGATTATACCAAAGTTTTGGTCAAGAAATCGACGGCGAGCGGGTTCGCGTTCGGGAAAAGCTGCGCGAAGGGCCTCTTCTTCCGGAACGGAAGCGCGCGGATGTAATCACGCGACCTACGCGTGGTAATCGCGTAGAACTCGTCCAGCGTGGGCGTCCCGAGCACGTCGAGGATAAGCGTCAGCTGGTGGTGGTAATCGCGCCCGGGGAAGAGGGGCTTCCCAGAGAGCATCTCCGCAAGAATACACCCAACCGACCAGACGTCGATGGCCTGTGGGAATGATGCATCAGATCTCCACAATCACGGAAAGCGTGCAGATCCATAAAGGACGGCAGGAGGGACTAGCTCACTTTGGTGTACTGTTTGAACGTGAGCATGATCTCCGGGGCCCGGTACCACCGTGTAGCGACGTATTCCGTCATGAAGCCCGTTTCGGTGCCGGAGGGTTCTGCGGTCTTCACTGAGCGCGCGAGACCAAAGTCGCACACTTTGAGGTCGCAGTTGGCATTGAGGAGTAGATTGGAGGGTTTGAGGTCCCGATGGATGACATCAGCAGAATGGAGTGCTTTGAGCGCGCGAAGGGTCTGATAGATAAAATACTGGGCGTGATCATCGGAGAGGTCTTGTGTTCGAATAACACGATGCATGTCGGTCTCCATCAACTCTTGAATTACTGTTGATGGATGCGATCTATGAGCTACCAGCGCATCATGTAAGAGGGGGGACGTACGGTAGACCTCCTTGAACGCCTCTATTGAGGGCGGCTTAATGATGTCGAGGATGGAGATGATCTGCAAACAAAAGGCGTTCAGTGGCGTTCATGCGCGACGGCAGGGGTGGAGGGGTACTGACGTTCTCGCTGACCCCGGCTTCGCTCAGGAACTTGAGCAGCTTGAGCTCGCGCAACGTCCGCAGACAGAACATCGAGTGATCGAAAGGCGCGATCTTCTTGATAGCAACCTTGCGACCGCTAGGCCGATGCACAGCGGAACAGACGATACCGTACGCTCCTTCTCCTACGACGTCGAGCACCTGGTATTGGGTACCTACGCAGGGGTCAGGTGGGGCGCAACAAAGGCTCCAGTGGCATACTCACCGACGTTGAAGCGCACCTTCCTCGGCGCCGGCTGGGCTGCTGAGGCAGCATGACTGTGCTTCTTCGCTGGTTGTGCTTGGGGTTCAGGCATCGTCGTCGTGTAAAGGAATGGGAGGAGAGCAGTCAGGCAGTACAAAAGCGAAGTGTGGACAATAAAGGCCGGTACGATGAAAGTTTATGTATCTTGCTGCCATAACGGACATATGGTTGTATTTGGAACGGATTTGGAACGGACAACAACAGACTCTTCCTTTGGAACAACGAGATGCACAGATGCCACCCACGGTGCCCACTCGCCCAATTGTTGCTGTAATCACCCTCCAACTCTCCGTATCCTGGACATTGCCATGGCAATCCCGGTGGATACGCCCGTCGGTAGGCAACTGTTCTGTCTAATCCAACCATTCTCTTCGGCGCCTCCTCCTCCCCTCCGCCTCTTCTGATCCAGGACAGGGGTATACCGACACACTGGGTCTATCTTTGCCGGATGATCCAAGCTGATCCTGCTCCTATCATCCTGTAAGCTTTTTACCGCTCTCTTCGCCAATCACGCCTGCACTGTGCGCATATGACTTCGACCTTCTGCATGAATGAAACGCTAAACGAGGCACATATGCATCTGCCACATCCATACGATGATTGACAGCGACACTCTCGCAGGAAGTCCTACGCAATGATCTTTAGCTTCCTCGATTTCTTTGGCAATGGAAATGACATCGCCTTTGATGTATTCTGAAGATAGCCTTCAGCCATAATTTATGTAGGCTCGAGCTGACGTACCGAAGCGTGCCACCATCTGCGGTACCCTCCGACTCTCGCAAAATTGCCGCTCTGCCCCTGGATCTCAATTTTCTCTAATTTTCTCCACTTGGACGACTGCAATGTCCGGATGTCAACGCCTTCCGTCGAGACCCAGGGCTCGTTTTCCACCTATAGGAGCTCGACCTGTCTAACTGACTTTCTCAGAGAGAACCCATCACTTGCAGAGCCACAGTCTGACAGAACTTCAGATCATGAATAAGTCTATCAACAATTCCTTACTGGTCATGTGCAAAGCATAGCGACGGGACGCCGTAGGCTGAAGATACCGATGGCGGCGACTATTATGAGGCCCGCGGGGCTCCGGAATCTAGCTACCGTCATCGACAGTCCCTTGAGAAGCACCTGAGTGCCTCTGTCACTCACGTCGCTGCATACCGATCCCGGGACGCTTGTCTTGTCACCAAGAACATCCAGTTACTCCACTCTGGTCCCTCACCTTCAAGTCCACAGCTGTTAGACAGAAGTCTTGATCTCATATTCTAGGTGATTATCATAAAAACATTCATGCAAACGTAACGCGCTAATTTTAATATAGCAAGTTTTTGGCGCTATGTCTTTGCAAGTCCCCCAGCCCGCCCGGATCAAAGCCCTATATGGCCTGCGTGCGTAGTGAGCGTCATTCCCATCACCGATTCCACAGTTCAAATCAGCAGAACACATACAACATTGACGTCCTCCATCACAGACGATGCCTATTCTAAGCCCAACAACGACTGCTGCAGGCTGATGCTCTTCATGATGAGAAATAAACCTGTGTACGCCCCAGCGAACTGGGGAAAGACATCCACTTATCTAGTGGTGTCGCATGGGCGACTGATATGGATATATGTGGTGGTGGCAGCCTTCTGCTGGCCCAGATGGGTGAAACGTCCGCACTCGTATGGATATGGTGCAGCGCAATATTCCCGTACGAAGCCGAAGAATAATGCGTGTCCATGCCCAGCCTCCTCCTTCACCTGTCGCGCAGAATTCCGCCGAAGCAAGACGCGTCGTGTCAAACGGTCGCGATGTCGTGGTGCTGGAATACCAACTACCAACAAATTACTTCCTACGGTTGTGCATGGTTTCAACGGTCGTTGGAAGGCGAATAACGACAAGTGCCTGCCCTTCCGTCGTCGGTAAATTCTGCCGCACGGTTTCGGAACCTTTGGAGCAATATCTCTTCAACCATCGACGCCATAAATAAATCTCTCAGAAATCTATTTTCCTTTCTGAATAGTGTCCCTTTACCACCCAGTTGAAAGACGGCTTCACTGCCTCGTTTTCACTTACGCCGATGACAGATTTTTGCTACAGTCTGCGCCCAGGTCAAACCCATGTAACGCGCAATTGCTCCTAATTTATTATGATCTTGCGTTTATTTTCTAAGTTCGAGCCGAGCTACCGATCCCCATGGCGGTCTATCAGTGATTCTCCAAACCTATTTTCTGCGCTCCACCCTATTTTAATTTTCATGTCAAGTCTCTGCGGCACCGCCATGGTCTGCAACGTCTCAAGCCAGTTGGCTAAGCATTCGTCGAGCGCATAATAATTTCGTTGCGCTTCGATCGGATGCTTGCTCGATGCTAGTGGCAGTTTTTAGACTTCGCATCGGAATCAACTGATTCGCTGGCTCATCCATGCTATGGAATCGCACGACGACTGCCACCATCGCGCTCGTATTCGAAAATCCAAACAGCCGACTTCATCGTAGCTAGTAGAAATTTAAATTAACTTGGATGAAGGGGTGGTATCTTGTCCTCCTGTATTAAATCCCCTTATGCATCGATGAGACGATGTGTCTTCGTGGCTTTCACGGGACAATTGCAAAGAAGCCTAAGGGAAGACCCAAACGCCGAACGAATCACTTACGATTCTCCGCTTTACTGGCCGTTTATTGTTATTTCACCCGAGAACGCCCACCTATTGTGTAGGTGGCTATTATACTGCACAGGGGAAAGATGAAACAATGTTTTATGACAATAAATGAAAGTGAAAATTTCAAGGTCAGGTACGAGGCTGTTATGCTATATCGTAAATACTTGCTCAGTTTGATGAAATGTTTCTAGCAGACAGCGTGAAGTGTGGTCTAAAATTAGTCGGAGATAACAAGGCAGAGCACTGATTAAGCGCCCATGCAAACGCCCACGCGCAAAATGCCCACCAGATGGCAACAAGAGGAGGAAAACAGACAACTTGGAATTCAGAAGGTAGATTCATCACAACAATTACTGTAGCTGGGAGCCAGCGGTGTTTAGGTGCTTGATCCCGACTTGATCCTACTGATTCCCAAGATCTACTTCTGAAAAAGAAAAGGCAGCGGCATTGAAAAATTATGAATACCATGCACGGCTGAAACTAGGCCATCGTAGTTACCCAGAGAAGGGCTCTGCGAATTTACTGTGAGCATTTCGACCGTAAGGAATGTGAAGCATGTGAAATGTGCAATGGCAATAGTATGATGGTTGCTCGCATGGGCTTCCGTTGCTCTCCCATACTTAGTATATGGAGAGCTACATGGAAGCAGATCTATCATCAAACGTCTAGGACCAGAGAGTTGCGAAACGCGGGTGTGCGAACAGGCTGTGGAAAATTTTGAAGGCGCCTGGGGAGTATAGCCTCGAGAGTTTGCTGGAGTCCGGGTAAGAGCCGCAAGGATTCTTAGAAGAGTTGTTCAGGGATGCAAGGGGAACAGGATTCCTGAGAGTTTGCACGGGAAGCGAACTATGTATAAGATCATTACACAGGGCGAGAGCATAGAGACTTGCTCCTCCGTCACCCTCCGGGAAGTCTGGAACGAAAGGAAGAATGTCCAGAGGCGATCCAGTGTGGAGTAAGTAACAACAATAACGGACTCAGCGTTGAAATAGGTGCGCCAAAATAGCACACTATAGCCTTGAACCTAATCATCTGTATTCCCTGCTGATGACTTGAAGTTAGCTCTACGTATGCTGCGCACCGAATGAAGTACGCGGAGACTCGAGAGCATCATGTCATCTTCTGCAGTCGTCCAGTAGAGGGGCGTTTCGATAGTAATTGCCAGTCTGCTCATAGAAGATAGGTGATTGGAGAACATGAATACAACGACATATAATTTCCAGTAGGTAAGTGCTTGGGCTTTGTGCGCACTCTCTAAGACAAGCCGGAGATTCGTCGTAAAAAATTGGATTACTCTCATTGCTCAAAAGAGCCAGAGGTTGCCTGGAATATTAGTTCGAGATAGTATAGGAACGGTAGACGCTTGTGTCAGGGTAAATAAAAGCATAGGGGGATCGACAAGAAGAGTTTTCGGCACGTTATTGGCAAAACAAGTCTCGATCAGGGATGTGGCTATGCAAAGCCATCAGCACATGCGTCACGAATCACGAATAGGCGTGACGTGTCATTGCTGCAATAACGGGCATTGTCGCCAGCGCATCCTCCGTTCCACCACCATCCTCCGCGACCTCCGCGTTCATTCGGGTTCTACTTTATTGAGGATCGTTGCCCTCTCTAGATGTAAGTATTTCTCTGCAATTTAACACTGTTGAGCAACGCACTCACCTCATTTCATGGACATCAGACACTTGTACTATCCGCCTGAACGTGTCATTGTAACAAAATATGGAACAGCAAGCAAAGGCACCTCCTGAAATCAAGAAGGTTGCGCAGTTCCTGCGCGGCGGGAACGCAGGCATCAAAATCCGCGTCGGTGCGTTGAACGGCAAGCGGCTGGATTACTTCAAAGGTACGTATCCGTCACTCATTCGCTCTAAGTACGCAAATGCTCATCCGAAGTTGCACCCTTTAGGAAAATCAGCTATCAAAGCCCTCCTCTCCCCCGCCTATGCCAAGCTCTCCGGCGTACCCAAAATTACCTCCGAGTCCGAAGCTCAGATTACGCTTTCTGCCGTCAATGCGTTCGCCTTCTTCCTCCGTGTGCAGCGCGGCGGGCCCACCGGCACGGCGTCCTCGTCACCTAAAGCATTGCAGATTATCCAAGAGCAGATGTTTGGCCCTGATGAGTATTATGCATGGTTCTACGAGGGATCCCAATGGACGACATACGCAGGTGGTATCCTCATGGTTGCCATCATGCTCGCTGGGGTGATGTTCCCGCTGTGGCCACCCATCATGCGCCTTGGGGTATGGTACTTGAGTATCGCGATGCTAGGACTCATTGGCTTGTTCTTCGGAATCGCCATCTTGCGCCTGATCTTCTACATCATCACTGTATTGGTAGCAAGTCCTGGAATCTGGATATTCCCGCAGCTGTTCGCCGACGTGGGCTTTGTACGTGTCTATTCCCACCTGTCTTACGGCTGTTCTAACTATCTTTGTTCTAGGTTGAGTCGTTTATTCCTCTATGGGAGTGGGATCTCCCCAAGAAGAAGAAGAAGAAGGCAGACAAGAAGGAGAAAGGGAAGTCGACCGCGGAGAAACACAAGACGAATGGCGGGGCTTTCATCGAGGAAGTACAGGATGAGGACTCCTCCCGACCGCATAGCCGTAGTGCGCGCGTGGAGGAAGTAGAGGACGAGGACGCATGAGCTTTTTGAGTTCGCTTTATTACGGGGGCGTGTGGGTTCACTTCTGTTAGGGATTTCAGGAAGATGTAGACGGCGATACTCTAATGGAAGACATGTTTTCTTGCCCAGCGCTACGTCTATTATTATATATTACTACGTTTACACTTTCTCGCTTGCTCTCTATTTTTGTACGGGACCTGTGTAACTTAAACTATCTCCCCAGGCACAACCTGGGAGAACTTCGCTGAACCGTTGGTCTTGATCGCCTCCAACGCTTGCTGGGCTTGGGTGACGCCATCTTTGAGGCCGATGCGGTTGGACTGGTTCATGCTCTGCGTCAGGAGATCGCGCGCTTTCTCGCCTTCGCCAGCTATCTAGAAGGAAGATCATGAGCACTAGAATGCTCGGAAGTGGTAGCGGGGAAATCGAAACGTACATCTTGGATGATTGCAAGATTGTACAGCATAACGGCGTATGCTATCTCACAGACTTCGCGCTTGTGGAATCCCTTCCGTTCTTTGTCGGCAATTTCAAGGCCTTTCCTTGCCCAGGATTCGGCCTGTGCAATGCTCTCTTTACTCGGGCTGTTCCGCAAGATGAGCTCAGCGATTCCACCCATAAGCTGTGCACCTGATGATGAGAGTAAAAGCGTAAGCTGTGATCAAGATGGGTAGAAAGAATCTAGACTAACCTCGACACTTATCTTCAGAGGAGCTCATATGAGGCGTGGGCGGAATCAAGATAGAGACCGCCTGAAGATACAGAGGCAGCGCGAAACTGATGATCCCAATTCAATTCAACAATCATCATGGAATCTCGGAAGGATACAACTCACTCGACCTTTCCGGTCCTTGAGTAGAAGCTTCCGAGAGCCTCGAACGGCGAAGCAAGATCCTGCTTCGTTGCCCACAAGGGCAGTTCCAGCTCAGAGACTATGAGTGTTGACTCTTCCTGTACCGCAGCGTCGTTTAGAGTCAGCACTTTGCCGACCTGCATGGGTTTCTCCATGACATTCTTCAAGACGTTCTCCACACACCACACAAGCCAAGATTCTTCCTCATCCCTTGGCTTCTTCAGCATCTGTGCCATCTCTCCCAGCTTGTATGAGATGGCGACGGCACGCAGGTTCTCTTGGCCGCTCATTCCTACTTTGAGGTTGCCCGAGGCATCTTGGAGCTGGGCCAGGGCGTCTCTATAGACACCGTAAGCAAGTTCGAGTTTCTGCGCAGACTCAAGCACGCCGGCGAGCGCGATGGCGATCCCGGAGGTTTTGAGGTAGGGCTCCGACTTGAACTCCCCGATGGGCAGGCTGCGCGCAGTGTCCCATGCTCTAGCTAAGGGCGTCAACTATGCATTTAGGGAACATAGATTGGCGGGAAGGGAGAGTAGAGACGCACCTTTGGAGGTACTGTGCGCTCAGGTCGAGGTCGCCTTTGGACTTGGCTGCGAGGGCATTACGCAGATCTTTACGCACGGGAACGGGCCACATTGTCATGGTTCCGTAGATGCTATATCTAAATCGTTGACACTTAGTAAGTAACTGGGAGCGTGAAAACGAATGCAGGATACGCACATGCCATACATAACCGCCGCTACTCCGACGACGAGGACTCCAGTGAATATCGGCGAGAGACGTGCGACGGCTGGAGTCGAGGGAACATCATCTCCGGGATGAATTCTCGGTCCTCCTGGCTCCTCGACGCCGATCCATTTGCTGCGGAAGGTAGGGCCAGTTGCTAATGCCGCCCGACGGAATGTGGGCAGCACTGGCCTGAATACAATGCGAGGAGCAACTGTCCGAAGGCGAACGGAGGGGTACCTCATGCTGCTGAATATCTGGTTGGACACCAGCGGTGTTTTGTGCATTGTGTAGATAAATCCAGGGTGAGAAACCTGCAAATTTAACGGAAGTGGAGTGATAGTGGGCTTCACAAGTTATGGTGGACCGTGGCTAGCGCCAGGCTTATTTTGGGCACTGCCGGTTAGCATGACATCAGATTCGCAGTCCCGATGCAGCCGGGATGCCTTCAGAGCACCGGTCGGCATGAGCTCGTAGGTATTTACCCATTAGTTGTGAAATAGAGTTATGAGACACCATGGAGATTGATGAATAGGACTAATTTTAGGGACTCCTCAAACACGGACTCGGATGTATATCGTTTGTCTCCCTACATTCAACTTCGATCAAATATATTGAGCTCGAATATCAAAAAACAAAACGCGAGTTGAATTATACGCGGTCTCATAGTGCTAAAGTAGCTACCAGGAAACAGTTTCGCATATGGAACGACCAGAATGGTTTTTCCCAGAAGAGAGATCATGCACCACAACTGACCAAGCATCTGACGAAAGTCGTCATCAAATACTAACGCAACAGAAGAAAAAGTGTAAGCTCACTGGGCGTTGTCAGGACTGACAGAGCAGCAAGTCGTGCCGGGATAGCCTAGCATTTATGTCAATATCAGATAATGAAAGAACAAGGAAAACAGTATTACAAGTCTATCAACATCTATTGTCAGCTCGTGAAATAATACGGTAGTCAAATAAGAGCTCACCCCAGTCGGGCCAGCGATGCCAGAACCTGCATATTCGGTTAGTGATAAAATATACTTCTCTTTTATATCACCTACATGTGCCGCCAACAGGAATAAACTTGGTAGGGCAACTAGCAACAGCAGCACACCTGGAACAATGGTGAGATAATCCGCCGCATTTATTTGGTTGGACTCACAATGCTCGATCAGGGGATACATAGCAACAAATGCTGCCAGCGACACCTAAAACAGAGCAGCGTAAGCCGTGGCCTCTTTATCAGAAGAAAAATAGCAGTACAATGTTTCTAAATGTCGCTATCAGCTTGCGTTTCATGGGTCGAAAAACAAAGTCATACCTTGGAAGGGCCAGCAATGCCTGCACCTGTGGTGAGCAGTCAATTAATCTAAGCATTCTAAAGGAAATATATCACTGCTTACACTCTCCACCAACAGGAATAGTTGCTTGGCAAATAGCTAGGTTGGCAGCGATGAGAAGAAACGTGATACCATTGAATTTATGCATTTCTGAATTCACTGGGGTAGGATGGCATGATGAAATATCCTGGTAGTCCTTTATATGTGAATGGAGGATAGAAATCCAGGTACGAAAGCCTCCGGTAACATGTCGTTTAACCCCAACAACTGTTAGCATAAAGAGTAGACATCACTCCGGTGCACATGGAGCTACCGTTTACCAGTTTGAAGCAGCATTTTGCCAAGAGAAGGATGGAACGGAGTCTGCAGGCGGGCAAATAGAGCAAACGTAAGTGTATAGACCACCTGATCAGCGCATTTCTCACCAAATGTCAAAGTTCCCGAACCCGGATGTGTAGTTGAAGTTTGGCGATTTACTGAGAACCTGAATCATCCTAGTTATCCATTTCGCGCTCGTAGTGCCACAGGAGTAGATCTGCATCAAATTGCCCATGGGGTCGAGCAATGTTTACTATAACGATGGCTTGCGAAAGATGAGTGTCAGTCGATTTTTTCCCGACAAACACCGTCACCATAGACAACATCCGTGAGTTGTCGGCGCCGGAGGGCGATTATATTAAAGGCTCGCGCAACGAGGAATAATTGTTGGAACGCTCACCTCTGCGAACATGAATTAAAGGGCCAAGAGAATAAAGACATACAATCTGTAAAACACCAACATTTCTGAAAGCAATGTCGACTGTTGTATTGAGTGTCGTTAATGGCAATGACAAAAATCCTCCCGAAGAAACAGGACACCGGTTGCCAAGCCTGAGGGTCACAAAATTATACCCATCAAGTCCTTTAACACCAGAAGACGCGTTCATCCTTTAGAGATTGGTTTATGATTCGCTTGGCAAATGTCAGCATCCCCGTCGCCGGCGTGATTTTATTGGCAGGGAAAGTAGAGCTCGGGTTTCCTTTCAGGCTTGTTATATGACACTCTCTTTGTAGTTTTCTAAGCCATAGAGAACATTCTGAAACCTTGGAGTCCGATAAAGTGAGAGTGCACCCAAAGTACTTCAATGAGAGCGTTATATATGGAGACATATATAATGAACAGAACATGTTGGTGTCCGATTCCCTTATACTGAAAAATCAGTGATCACTATCGCTTTATCATTGAGAGGACGTTACACAAGCATGCTGATTCAGAGTAGAATGAAGCCAGATATGAAATGTTAATATGCAGCTAGGAGATAATGGTGTTAAATAGGACTGCTGATCAAATAGTGGACACTTGGCGCCACCGTCGCGTTCAACGTTGTTTTGGTTAAGTTGAAGTGAACATGTGAGGATGGTTTGTTCGGAACACAGCCCTCCGGGGAGTCGGGCCGGGCTCGAGACAAGCCGGTGGCCGACCACTGGCACTCAACCATAATGAACGCTGTGACCTCGGACAAGCTCCGTCTACATTTTTCTCGGCGGAATGCTGAAATTCTTGTGGCTGACTTTACTTCTCTGTTGTTGAATGACTTGTGCGCACAAAATTTGCCCGGTTTATTCCCTCTAGGTTTCTAATGAGCGAGTCTTTGAAGTACTATTTGTATTATGACATTCAACTTGAAGGTGCATGCTGAATCTGCATTTCTCAAAAACAATTTTATTCTACAGGATATGCCAGCACTCCAATAGGTCATACATACCTTCGATGAATTGATGTAGTCCCTAGGGGCCCAGATGAAAGAAAGCTTTTGCATGTTCATCTGTTGACCCTACAGACAACTAGGTGGGAATGAGAGGATGTTCAGGTGATGATCTCATCATTAGATGTCATTCATTAAGAAACTCTGATGCTCACTCCCATTCTGGGCTGCATAGGTCAAGCCCTCCACTCTGCATCAACTGACACCCTACCCTGCACTAAATAGAAGATGCCAACACTTCAGGTATTTAGCTTAAGATAGGGTTAGGATACATCTCTCTCATTCTGTTGCTGTCCAGTATCCTGTTCTTCTGGGAATTCTGCTTCAAGCACCTCTTTGAAATCACTCAGAAAGTAGCCTGCAAGTGTTTTGAAGCTGTACTAAAGGCCATAGTAGTAGCTCCCAAAGTATGAAGGAATGTCTTTTTCAGGTGGTGGAGGAAATAGTTGAACCATCTCATCAAGACACTCTAATCCAAACTCTGCAGCTGGTGGCAGGCTATCTGCAGCATAGTATATTTCCCATGCAGCTTTGTTGACAAGGACTCATGCTCCGGTGGTGTGGTTCTCATGCAACTGAGTCATCTAGCATGAGCACTTCCAGGCAATGTTTATGTATAGTCCAAAGAATATGATCCAAAGGAAGGACTTGAGGTTGTCACATACACTATGCACAGCATGTGAAGTGGATTCCAGCATTTCTCAAGGTGTCAGAGTGAACTCTAAGTTCTCTGCAGCAGCAGTGACATCATCTGACCATTTCACCCAGTCCCAGATTAGGTGCACTGACATGTATCTCAGTGTTCCCTAGTAATAATTGTTATGCTTAGCATAGCTGCAAAGTAACAGTGAAACTCCTTACTGAAATGTTGCCCTAAGATCTTTGTTTGGTGGAAGTCATGGTTTACAGTGATCACCTGGGGCGAGAGCACCATACATTTTCTGTCATTGTTCAAGAGTCACAAGCTCTTGCAACACAGTGGCTAGTAAACCCTCTTTGTCCAACAGTTGTATAAACTGCTTTCCCACACTGCCAGCACATCTGCAGTGATATTTAAAGCAGTGTAAGCAATGTACAATGAGGAAGGATCTCCTAGCCTGCAAATATTTGTTGAGGAAGTGAATATAGTGGCAGGCATAATATTGCAATGGAGTATTTTTTGCTCATGGAAGAGAGTATAGTGCCCTAGGATTGATGTGAACAATTGATAATAATAGAGATATTGTGTCACTAACCACACATTGCATCAGCAATGGTCCTCAGAAGACTTGCTGGACTTGCTGAACCAGCAATGTTGGAAGGATTGGCTTGAAGAAGATCTCTGTGATTCCAAGGCCTGCAAGGCAGATGATAAGGCAAAGGAAGAGTATATTGGCAAAGTGAAGAGGTGTCCTCTACTTCAGTGCCCACATCACAGCCACATTTGTTCCAGTCTTCGACAATATATATGTTGGTGATCCCTAGAGAGCCTTAAATAGCTGCAAATGTTGTGCCTGCTGAAATTTGTGCTTCATAGGAAAATGAAATTGTTTTCATGACTGATAAAGGTGGGCCACAGTCCACCTGGATACCTTGTAGCCATTTTACCTGCACAGGTTGTATAATTTCAATGGCCTTCCCAGATATTCTGGCTCTGAGAAACCCATCAACATGAGCTGCACTAGCACTTTCCATGCAATTGAGCAGAAATGTTGACATAGTACCTTGGAGGAACCTCTGCACACACAGCTGTGTTTCTACAGAATAAAGGCTAAGTGCAAGAATGAGAGTGAATTGGATGTAGGAAGGAGTCTTCATCCATTTCCAGCTTAGAGAAATTGTGTGATTGTAGCTAATGTGATCAGCCAGATTCTGCACTCCAGCTTCAAGGGCCTCATCAAATTCATCGACATCAGAATTCCCAGCATCTGAGTCAAAACCCAAGTCCCAACAACTTTGCTCTTCTTGAAAACAGCAAAACCAGAGAATGGTGAAAACTAGACTCTGTTTCTCTTATTTCAAGTATGAAGTTTTAAAATTCATCCACGGAGATGACAGAATGAGCCTGAGACGAGTGTTTGGATTTGTTTCGGTATCCGAGTCTGTTGAATGTGAATTGGTAAGCAGTCAGTGGTCATCGGCACTCCAGGTAGGACAGTTGATTCATGATCTAACATCTTTTTTTTTGAGTGATATTGAATTGGAGAGAGATCTAAAGGACAGGAAGGTTTAGAGCAAGGTCAAAGAATAGCATGTGTATGCATAGTTGCTGGCAGTTAGTTGCGAGGTTGCAACATGTCCTCTTCCTAGTCTTAGTTATTTATTCTCGTTTGGAAAAGAAGCTTCCGGAATCTCGGGCCGGAGTCGAAGCTACATAATAGATTATGTCATTGTAGCAATCCTCTGTGCTTATTTAAGCACCATGTCGTGACCTCACTTCCCTGAATACTTCTAAAAGGCCAGCAGTTTTCTATGCTTCTTTTCTGTCGTGTGCTACATTTATCTCCTGTGATTCTCTATATATCGTTGAAGACAGGGTGACGATTGGATATGAAATTTGCACAGTTCGTTCATTCTTGATTCACTGAGACTCTGAGCTGCTCACTGAGTCCACATTTGTATATATATAAAATTAGACATTTACAAGATACCCAAGTAGGTCATAAATTTTTTCAATAGCCTTTCTTGACAGTCGACCTAATGAATCCTAGGCACCCGAATGGAAGAAAGCCTACATGTCCGTCTATTGATCTAGCACTGACAGGTTCAAGTTTTGATGATTGACGGTACTTACTAGTGACTATCGGGGCTTAAAGAAGTGCATCACCAGGATACGACGAGAACAAGAGGGAATTGCGGTAGCGGATACGCCTATAGGATCTCAAGATGACCTCCATGCAAGACACTCCGACGCGCGCTCCCATTCTGAGCCACGTCGGTCAAGCTCTCTGCTCCGCGCCAACCGAAGTCCCACCCCGCACCGAATAGAAGAAGTCGATGCTTCGAATGCCCCCAGGGACTCAAGCCAGTTGAGCACTCGACGGAAACAATCAACTCGTGGTCGTAGGGCCTCCTTCGTACAAGGGATGTCGGCGTCTACTTTCAGGAGTCGAACTCGAGGGAAAAGTATGTCCAGTCGTTGTATGTGCGCAATTACAATTTTTTCCGTATTTTAGCTTATCCTGTGGCGATTAAAGCTGATGGAACCCAATCCCGCCCTACAAATCCCTTGGCAGCTTTGCCTCTTCACGATCTTTTGGCTCAGCTATCTCCGTCTGAGATGTCCTTTTTCACCATGTTAGACGGCCAACTCGACAAAATTGAGTCCTTTTACGTTGCTCGGGAAAAGGAGATGCTTTCTCGAGAGAAGATGTTGCAAGAACAGCTCAACGAGTTAAACGATCATAAAAAGCTGGTGATGGTGCGTATTTCCCTACTATGAATTCGTTACCGACTTCGAACGGCTTGTTTTTGTTAGAAAGCCAGCCCCAAACCGGTTTGGTCGTCAGGAATAAAAGCAACGATTCAGTCGAAGCTCAAATCCCCCAAGTTGCTATCGCCGGTACCAGACGAAGAGGCGCGGGATGAATTCAAAGATGCCCGCGATGTAAGCACGAATACGACTGACTTGTTTGCAAGAGACGTGTCTCATGTATATATTACGGTAGAATGATCCGACTTCATCCCAGGGGAAACCAGTTACTTCCAAAAAGCTCTCCATCCTCAGTTCTGGTCTTTTTCAAACAACTTCCCCTCGAAAGGAGAAAGAAAAGGAGGACTATAGCTCAGCTTCTGCGGATGATACCGTGACTGAAATAGCCGGGAAACGGCATATATCTCTTTCATCGGACTACGAAGATTATCTAACTGCGAAGAAAAAGTTAAAGAAGGCTGTTCGTGAACACTACCGGTAAGTTACCGTATAAGACTCTGGCTTGATACCCCATCTTAACTTCCATCCCAGTGGCCTTGAGGTCTTATACAATTATCGAGTTTGTACCTTGATTTTGGACATCACATGGGGTATACCTGATTTTAATATTTTATATGAAGGTTCTCAACATCACAGGATTCAGTAAAGCTCTGAAGAAATTCGAGAAAGTTACGAAGGTCATTCCCATCTGAGCAGACTCGTCATACAAGTTTTTTGATTGGGTCTCTTCGCACAGATACCAGCAAAAAATCAATATATGGCGGAGAAGGTATGAAATGCAATTTCACATTATGAATAATCCTTAGCTGTGACCATGACATAGGTAGCAAAAAGTGCATTCGCATCGGATAAGACTGTACGTGCAATGATCAAAGAAATGGAAGACTTATATGCCTTAGCGTTTGGTATATTCCTTTGCTTTGTAAAACGCTGTCGCGGAGCTTAACAGAGTTCTACCCTTTAGTGAACGGAGACAAGAAAAAGGCTATAGGTCGACTGCGAGGAGGATATCATGCCAAGAGTCATCACTTCAGCACATTCCGATCTGGGATCTTTCTTGGACTTGCCGTGCCCGCCCTTGTTTCAGGCTTGGTTCAAAGTAAGTAAGATGTATATTTCCCATCTCAGTTCCGATACTTATTCTCCTGTTAGGCTTTGACAAAGACACCCGTCAAAGCATTCCGGGATGGGATGGCCTTCTATTTATATATGGCGTCTTTCTAGTCCCTGTACTCTTTGCGATGTTGGTCGGTCTGAATCTTCTTGTTTGGGCTCGTTCAAGGATAAATTATGTGTTCATTTTCGGTGAGTTGGCTCTTTAACACTTAGGAGCAGAATCGTGAACGTTATTTTCAGAATTGGATACCCGAACTCGTTTGGACTATCGCGAATACTTTGAAGTACGCGGCTGTTTTACGTTTTATATATCAGCACCATTAAGTTCTCATCTAGATTCCGAGTATCTTATTGACTGGCCTATGTTATGCATTCTGGTTATCATTTATGCGAATTGGTGCTCCCCTTGTATCCCCGATTATCTGGCCTCTAGTATGGCTAGCTTTTACGGGCGTCGTCATGTTTGATCCGTTCCCAGTTCTATTCAAATCTTCTAGATACTGGCTTGTCAAAAGTGTGGGTAAGCTGCTCATTTCTGGCACACGGCGAGTTGAGGTGAGTACCATACAATGTCAATGGAAGTGACTGGAATTGATGACATCGTTTATTCTGTTGCATAGTTCACCGACTTCTGGATGGGGTGAGTACTTTCATTTGACTATGATCTGTCTCTTAGCTAAATAAAAACGCAAAAGCGATCAACTCTGCAGCCTTATCTTCAGCCTCTCCAATCTCTATCTTTTCGTTTGTATTTATGTAGATGGCTTTACCCCGGAGTGGAGGAAATGCGGAGTGGCATCCCCTCGTGGCTGGCCAGTTGCATTTACATTGGCAGCACTACCACTATTCGTTCGCCTTGTTCAGAGTATCAAGCGTTACATTGATTCAAGGCTTATCACGCATCTTATAAACGTGAGTCCTTCCTAGATACCCTTGTTTTTCCTTATCTTAATCATTCCACAGGGTGGGAAATACGGTTCCGGTATTATCAGCTACTTTTTTTATTTCTTATGGCGGCATCAAGGTATGATTCATACTGTACTTCGATCATCTCCGAATACTGACCGCTGACTAGGTAATGGCAGAGGAGCGGTCTTCGCGCTTTGGTGCCTCTTTAATTGCTGCTACTCGATATATGCTTCTTCATGGGTTCGGATTTCATGAAATTTACCCATCATCTCTCTTTTAATATTGCTACAGGATCTGTTGATGGACTGGTCAGTCCTGCGACCTCGTGCCCAACACCGCCTCCTTCGAGAAGAAATTGTGTATTCAAATCATTTACCGGTTCGTGATCATTCATACCTGCACATTTGACTTTGATCTTAGGATTCAATCTTATGTAGCTGTATTATCTTGCAATTGTGAGCTCTCTTACAAAGTCGAACGCAATAGCTAATCGGCTCTAGATATCCAACGTTTTAATCCGCTTCATATGGGTATTGTATATACCTAGTAGTGGCCCGAATATACAGCTGAGAACCTTCATCGGCGGCATGCTCGAAATACTGAGGAGGTGGCAATGGAATTTCTGTAAGTCGACGTTATTGAGTTACCATTCCCCTCCCTGAAGATTTCCTGCAGATCGGTTGGAAAATGAACACCTTGGTAACATGGATCAATATCGTATCACCCGCGAAGTCCCACTGCCTTATTCCTTTGATGACGCTGGACACGAAGAAGACGCAGATGATGATGACCACGACGAGGAGCATCTTAAGCGCAGATAAGAATTGGATGAGCGATTGCTGCTGGATTTACTTGTCATTGGTAAACCTACAAAGTGCGTGGATATCTTCTTTTGCCCTTTCGTTGTAGACCCCTCCCCGCTCATACATATATTCCCGATTTAGAGGCAAAATTTTGCAGAACCGAGTCCTACGATGGTGCTTAAATTATTCTCGACGATGGATTTTGACAGGGTTTAGATGCCTGAAGGTTGAGAGCTGGCGTCTGAAGGCTTGAAGGCCCGTCTGCTGAGGGGCTTGCAACAGACGGCCGATGCCCTTCTTGAATCTTGATGCTAACACATTTTGTCAATTTCTTACCGAGTGGTCGTTGCAGGTTGTATGTAGCTTGGCTGTAGCTGTATTTGTCTCCGAAATCCAGATACTTTAACGCGTACGATGTGTGCCAAACGGTGCGAGAAACCTCCTTTTCATGCCTTAGGTCTGGGCTTCAGCTCTCTTGGAACCATAGGTCAAGTTTCGGCTGACCAATTCGGATAAGCAGCTAATATTTCATAGTGATCGTAGTGAAGCAAAGTGAATCTGGTGAAGCACCAGTGGCTAATGTATAGCACCTGTAAATAATCGTAATACACCATACCGGATGGGATCGTTTGCCTCGTATGAAATCTGAGACAAGAAAATATAGCGTTCGAGTGTAATCATTCGGGGAAAAAGGAAGCCATCAATGGAGGGATTCGTCTGTGCAGAACAGCTGGGTCCGAACATACGCCAATACACATGGCGTAGCATCATGAACTGGATATTTGTACTTAACGCGTAACCGCTGAACACTACCTTCAAGTATCCTGAAATGGCTAGCGAATCATGGACTTATACTGTTAGAATAGACTAACATGGAAACAGTCCATTACTTCATCGTCGAGACAATCTGATCTAGTTCCCTGGCGATCATGGAATTAGGACACTTCTTGCGCAACTCCCTTGCAGATTATGGCATCAGCAGATAGTCTGTGTAACTGAAGCGGAGAACTCACTCTAATTTGACTTTATCGTTCCGTTCCTTGCATTCTTTGCCTGCCATGCGCCATTCTCCGCATTCGACGTACAAGTCTGCACGCTTCGGCGAGTCACACCGGGCAACGTAGGCCACGCCTTCTTTCGCGTGACCCTTCTCCACAAGGTAACGAACAAACGGTTCATAGCCGATCGGGCTCCGTTTGGCTTTAGCAAAGGCGTCGAGCCCTTCGAAATCTCTTATTTCGGTTAGGGCACGCAGCTTCAAATACCAGAATCTAAAACCATACGGACAATATCGTAAGTATTAGTAGTATGCAGGGATGGAAGCACTCGCCGTTTGTCGGACACCTTAAAGTCTGCTTTGACTTTATCAGCTCGTTTCGAAAATCCGTTAATCAGGCAAGTTCTGATCGTTTCATTGACATTTAACCCAAAGAACGTAATTTTCCCATCCGCTTCTTTCTCTAGTTGCTGCTGGAAGGTTAAGAGACGAATGTTCTCGTCCATTGCCTGCAAGAATAGAGCATTGTGAAGTTGTTATATGCAGAATTTATGGCTGAACACAAACCTTCGCTTCAAAAGCGCGATCCTTATCTTCTGAGAAGAATTTCTGGGCGGCCTTCACTGCATTTATCTTCGAGGTAGGATCCTACAAAAATTGTCAGAATGGAAAAAAACGACTGAGAAGCCAGTTTACAGTCATTCTAGAGGCCTCTTCCAATGAAAGAACAGCACTTTCTACCCGTCGATCGTCGGAATAGTAGAAGTCTCGTAGCATCTCACGATTTTGTTCTCTGGCATAGACCTCGAGCAGCTTACTCGCTGGAGCGAGCTTCTCACCGCCATCTTCAAGCAGACGGAAAAACGATCCCAGAGGAAGCCGCTTATGCAAGTGCAGCAGGACATGGTAAACTACACATACGTCTCAGTATTCAGAAATGTAGATGGAATATACTTTTACATACCAAGGTCCGTATCCCCGCTATCCACCGCCTTGATCAAGGCTAAACGGTCTTCCTTCATAGAAAGAAGCAAAGGTACTTGGTCTGAAGCCCGCGATTCATGGTCGAGCAGCTAATAAAGTAAAGATATGTCAGAATAAAACAAATGCATAGATCAGCAGATATAACCTTTGTTGCCAGGCCTGCACGGCCAACTTCCCATGCTCTCTTTGCAATGTCAGCATAACTGACGTCTGCGCCACCCAATTGTTCAAACTTTTGTACGATGAGCTTGCAAACTTCGCTGTCTCCGTCTAGTTCAGCATCCTTTCCGGTTCCTGTGGTGGTAGGCTTCGATTTCATGATTTTAGCGCATGCCCAGTGCTTCAGCACGGCGTCAGGTTTTAGAGAAAGAAAACCAGATATCCGAAGGGCAAGTAAGTGAAGATTTCTCGAAGTGAGACGTGTTATAAGGTGGGATGGGGAGGCATAATTGTATCTGTATAATGTTCAGTGGATGATTCATCCAGAAAATTAGGAAGCGTACTGGGAATAGGTCAAGGGTATGCCAATCTCATAGAAACGGACGGCATTAAGGACTTTGAGAGTTTGTCCCATGTGGACGAAATCGGTGGGATTATGGAAATCAAGGTAGGCACTACCGAATTTAGACGCCTTGAAGGAGGGGTTAGTTGAGATAATGTGTTAAACGGGCTTTAGCATACATTCAAGAGGCGACGTTGCCAGTGTGGTTCCCATTCTTGCCCCGCTGCGTCGATACAATCGTTGACAGCTTGAGCTAACTCGGGACGGATGCTGCGAATACTCTCATCGGCCTTCGGTGATTTATTATTGAAGCTTTCCCATGCATCGTATAGAATGGCCGAAGGTGAAGTAGAACCAGGGCGGAAGATTGACAATGTGGAGGCTAGATGCAATTTGAATGAATTATAGGTGAGACACTTCAGGTTTTACTACTCACGAGGGACCTTCTGGATCAAATCACAAACATCTGGACTGATGATACGTACCCCATCCATCTCGGTTACAGCAAACGTTGGACCAGAATAGAAAAATCTGGAGCGACGTGAGACAGACAAATATTGAATAAAAATGATAACATACTGGAGGGTATCACCGAAAGGCCCTACCAAAATGACCAACGACTCCCAAGTGACAATGATAGCATCATTACCACACCACTCGACCTGAAGTACTGACCCTTCTGCTCCCGCGCTACTTGTCTCATATTCAGCCATGCTCCTCTGGAAATCACTCGACACGACCCAAAGTGTCCCGGAAAACGTCAGAAGTGCGAGGGATTTACCATTGGGTGATGGCGACACATGAGTGAAGGGCCCCCGGGAGAGGCGCTGATCTACGCTCTCGAGATTGTCGACAGTGTATATCGTCGAGTCTACTGATAGGAGAACTTCTACGTGTCTCGAGATATTCAAATCCGGAGGGATAATGGCCCATGCATGCGGTGGCTCGGAAAGCCCTTTAATAAAGATGAGCGGGAAGTATAACGTGATGTATATGATACACACCAGGGTTCGCTAATGTGAGTGGTCGTCCTCCCTCCCAGCCTTTGACTTCGAGTAATACCAGTGATCCCGTTAGTGCTACCAGGCCATTGTCATGTATGCGCGCGTCGATGATACCCAGTTCCGCAGCTTCACTTCCTAGCGAGTATTGCTGGTAGTCCCCTTGCAGGTCGTAGATTCTATAAACACCTTCCTCATTCAAGATGGCGAGCCTCTCGTCCAGTGTCCATCCAAATCGAATGATTCTACCTTGATCCCACTGTTGAAGAACAGTTAGTCAACGCGTATTCACATAGTAGAAGAATCAATCATCCACACTAAATAATAAGAGACCCTCTCCGGCTGGAGAATATATCTGAATTTGAGACTTCGTGACTGCAGGAGTAGACCGTCCTAACACTAATAATTTCGTGTTATCACGCATGAGAGCTGAAGCCATCGTTAGTATAGCCTGTCCATACATCCATTATTGAGGATAAAACCTATAGGTCCACTATAACGGCAGCCTGCAACGATGTAGTCGCTCAAGTCCGGAAGTTTGTCTGCGACGGAATATAGCTGCTGGCGTCTGTAAAACGCGCTGCCGTCTTGCATTGCCTGCCATGATGCTGTCGGGTGCTCCGTCATGTTGTAGGAATCAATGCCCTAGAATATATCTGTTTCCGAAACGCCAGCGCGCTGTGTTATTGAGCGTGAGGAAGGATGTTTGGTAGCAAGTGGCAGCTGCGCGGTCAGCGATGGCGCGTTCAATGACCAGCTATACTTTAGACTTCCTAAATTAGGAAAGTCCCTGATCCTACTTCATTGCTTCAATGCAATTTCAATTTGGCTTGAAGACCTTAACGAAGTTCAACAGGAGTGTATAGAAATCTTCAAACCTCGAGTCTTGCAATGCAGATTACTACCTATCCAGTGGTTGAATATATACAGGTGCTAGTATTTAATACAAATGAAGTGTAACTATCGACAGCGAATTGCGAATGACTGGGTACCGTTGAAGGTCCATAAAAGCACGACAACAGTGCATAACGATAAACATAAATTTAGCTATAGCCGATCCATAAAAAGATTACCGCATTTTGAAAACGGCGAGTCGTAGAACGAAGGGTATTTAGAATATCCGTATTGGAATGCGAGCACGAAGATCGTCCTGGCCAATTAAAATAGAAATGTCCAAGTAATACTGCGATGAACCTTCCGTCAGCTACTATCGACGAAAGAAGAGGGATGAGGGCGTACTTTGACAGTTATTCCCGCCCAGTCTATGCAAGGGAGCATTTCCTTGTCCAAGAGAATCTTGTCCTTGAAGAGGCCGTCTGGAAGCGCATTCTGAGTTTCTAGGGAAGGATGGCTACCGTTATCGTCGCAATGCTGTCGAGGACGCTTGGGAAACCCAATGGACATGATGCTTTCAATTGACCGGGAATCATGGAAAACCTTTTGCATGGGTACTGCAGGAAGCGGCTTATCACGCATTTCCGCTGCGCTCTCGGATATAGATGTTATAGATTTGACTCTTGGCAGCACTGAACGCGACTGTGTGCCACTTTTCGCGACCCGCTTCAGCAGTTTCCCCCGAGAGCCATCGGATTCATCACTGGAGGGGGTTTGGGGAGGGGTGGGAGGTAATGGTATCTGCTCGACAATGGTAATATGCCGGAGAAGGGACACAGATATAGTTGCGTCGGCGGCAATCTCTTTCGCTAGAGACGCCGAGCGAGGAGTTGTGGTAAAGACAACAAAAAATGGAATGGCTGAAGAACGTGAAAATGTGACAGATGTCGGTAGAGTGACCTATATTTTCATTAGTATCTTGGAAGGTAGCAGTAGGGGAGTTATCACATACCGCACATCGATATGGCATAGGTCGATCAGATTTGAGAGGCATTTCCAGCCAAGAGGAGTCCGTAGCGGAAGATAGAGCATCTGCTGACTGAAAGTCAGAATCAGGCTGTATTATTATAGGTACTTCCAAACTAAGAGAAGGGAGCGTGAGCATATTGGTAGACGAAATATCATCTGAATATCAGCACATACTGTGATGGAATCTCAAAGTCATCACTGGGTTCCCAGTTAGCTGTCACTTTATATTCAACACCAACGAATTCTGTTGTTGAAACGAAGCTAGCAGGTATCTCTTCACCAGGTCTGAGGCTGTGGGGAAGGTAGAAAGTAAACGGATATGATCGGTCCGTTGCTGTAGCCTGAGCACCGAGAGCCGATACACTAGGTCGTCTCTTGATGAAAGCGTCGCGGAATGCAGAGCGTGGTGAATTTGGCTCGGAGGAAGGTGACACAGAAATAACAGTCGACGAAGACAGAAAGACATGTTTTCGCGCGTCTGCACTGGATGTTGATGCTTCCGGTTCACTTGAACTTGACTCGGATGGCCAGTAAGAAAAGACGCCTTCAACCTATCATTGAAAGGATTCAGTGAAGTGCACAGGTAATATAAGCATTCGACTCACGGATATGGTCAGACGACCTGTGTGGTAACACGTAGAATCGAGAATAACCTTCCCTCCAACTTGGTCGTGCTCGCTGAAGACAGCTAATGGACCTCTGTGGCCTTCTTCCAGAACTTTCAAGGAGGGGCTATACAGTTGAAGTTCTAACTGCAATGACCTGATGACGGTCAGGGTTTAACCATCAAAAAGGGAAAATGTTTTTGAACATACCGGTATGTAGAAACGTGCGAGTAAATAGAGAGAGGAGCTAATCGAGGGCGCGAACTAGATGTACTAGCGGTGCTAGTCGTGCGAGTCTCTGAAGTAGATTCAGCTCGGCGTCTCATTGAAATATTGGTGTCTGGACGACGGATGGTGGGGGAGGAGGTAAACGGGCGACGTTTCCTATTGCAAGTAGCCGATTACGCCGCTGATATATCAGTGGGAAGTAGGCATACTCACACGGAGATCACATTACTTAGCGAGAACGAATCGTCAGGAACGATTCAAGGAGGCTTTTGCAGGAAGCAACATAAAATATAATCTAAGCCTGTCGGAGAGATTCAAGCAACGGACGCTCAACGTGATCCTTACCTTCGCGGAGTTCAACGCTGGCAGCCAATACGGGCCCAAAGGAGTGGTTTTCCAAACCGCTTCTGACTTCTGATGGATGTTTTAAAGTTTGCAAACGAGCTGTCTGTATTCTCACGGGTAGAGCTTACCACATTACGACATGCAATCCTTATTTTCAGAAAAGCCGCCCACTATTAACCCGACGGTAGCGAATTAGCCACATTGTGAATAGGGATCCTCCTGCTTCAGATAGTCATCGGCGAAGCCTCCACAATTTGTGTTCCAAGTATCTGAAACAGCGTTATAAGATGTATAAGATAGCGATAGCTGCTGTCGTAGCAAACGCAGCTGCTGAGAGTTTTCATGAATTGATTTGGGCAATGGGTGTTGAAGAAGTTGGAAGCTTCTAACCGAATGTTTTCAGGTTTTACGCGCACGTGTATCCCCGTCCCAAAGTGGCATTCGTCCCTGGGAAACGCCATAACAACCAATGCCAATCCAATCATCGATCTCCTTTGAGCGCGTCTTCACAAATTCACCGCTGGTAAAATTAGACGGCGACCCCCCACACTAGGATGTGTGTATTCAATACCTACATCCAACAGTGAGCAGATGACCAGTTCTTGATAGGGCTACATACGCAGAAGCATTTTATTTCAAGGATGCTGGGGAATGTTGAACGAAGAAATTTCCTTGCATTGACAAAATTTCGCATCGACGACAAAATTGACGATAGCAACTTCACAAGTGGCAACAAATTACAGCAGCGAAAAGGACTCAGGAGGTCCATCGACCGTTCAACTCCGTTGACGCGCCGATTTGAGTTTTGACGACAAGATTTCGATATTTGAAATTTCCCCACTGAGTACATGCCAGATTGGCGAAATGGCCACTCGAGGACCGAAGGTATGGACAAGTGGAGATTCGACCACTAATGCACGGCGGCGATCGAAGTCACCTCGCCTGAATGGAGCAATCGCTGCAATGTGGACAAGGTTTAATAGGATTTAATCATGTTTTAATCATGTTTTAATCATACCTTTCTTCTGTCAGAATACTTCCGTAGATCACTAGGCTGCAGAAGGTGAAAAAAGTTGTGCGAAGAATCAAATATTAGATACAGTTTGAGTACCGTCGTCAGCACTGTTGGAAGGTTACATGAGGTGTACGGCATATGTACAAGAATTCTCATTTATCGAGTGAATGAATATCCATCCTTCTTCCTTCTCCACATCGTCATGCGCCGGATCACGACAATTTGGGTTGGTATGTGAACAAGCAGCGTCAGTATTGGGGCGATGACG
The DNA here is from genome assembly GCA_036937115.1 of Nidularia sp. FH-822889. Taxonomy (NCBI): domain Eukaryota; kingdom Fungi; phylum Basidiomycota; class Agaricomycetes; order Agaricales; family Nidulariaceae; genus Nidularia; species Nidularia sp. FH-822889. The sequence goes on from JASFDF010000005.1 coordinate 65,433, forward strand.
TACTCGTTAACGCGGGACATACGCAGAATCAGAGCTACGCTCTATGCAGGGCAGAGTTCGTTGAGAAAAACATATCATCTCACAGCGACAGTAGTCTGACTTCCCAAGTGTGACAATGCGGGGTTCGCGCCACAAAATTCACATTGAAATCGTCAATAAGGAGGGTGATAGAGTCCCAGGTGTGTTGGAAACATCCTTGGAAAGGGGTGGTTCGAAGCTTCGAGGCATCCCGACGCGACTGGAATACATACCCATGGCAGATGCCAAATGCTGAACCCATGACCGCTTTTTTCTAAAAGAGATTTCACGGGTTGTAAGTGGCCGACCTCCGAGCTGAAGCACTTAAGCGGAACAGGTGAGGAATCCACTACTGCTACCGAAGGAAGAAACGGTGCCACCCAGTACTCACAGTATGTAGCATATCCGCTCAAGACCCGTTTTTACCATTAGGCGCTGCCGAATGCCGCTCCTGCGGAAAGTTCGGGTGTACCATAAACGGCAATGCTCGGTCCCGGAGATATAGTCGGGGCGGCCGCGATTTGAACATAATAAAGACACCAAAATTGCGTAGAAATTTGACTGCTTTGCGGATAAGCGGTAATCAAGAGATAAGGTAGACCTGAGGTTGAAAGGGAGTAGAGCGCAGCAGAGAAGTCGTATCTGAGGAACGAGGGTTGTGAATTTGTTGCTCCCGAAGGCGCAATGGTAACCCTGCAAGTCCAGAACTGACAAACATAGCGCGACATTTTCACCCAATGACCAGCTTGCTTGACAGTATGTTTCGGACGATATTGGAAAAAGGGAGCCCACTTCTGTCGACGGAACATGTGATGGAAACGAGAACCAGAAAGAAGCACATATGTCGAAAGTCCTGAGAGAAGAAACCTGTGCACTGCAGGACGATGAGAAGAACGATGACCAAGAGCTCTTCATGTAAAGAAATGTAACTTAGTATCAGCGTATCCCTGATGTGCGAGGTCTCGTGACCCAGCACTGCGACGGAAGAGCGACAGGATTGCGGAAAGTGTTGATGACGTCCGCACCGAAGCGGGATGCCACGCGTTTTAATATGGGAATGTCAAAGATTAGAGGCAATTAAGAAGTGCTGATGCAAAACCCTTGGTGAGAAATACCCCGAATGTTTCTGAAGCAAAGACAATAAGGTAGGACATAGGTACGCTGAGAGCGCGGACAATTAATAGCTATTCCCTTTCTGTCGTGTAAAGCTCGGTACCCACTTACCTTTTAGTAGGTGCTGTCAATGTCACGGGCCCGAGACAAAAGTCAAAGTGAGAGCGGGTGCGCCACAGGCCCTAGCGAACGAAGCGGGCAATGCTGAATGGAGGTCGGAAAAACGTCGCAAAAATAAGTTACCGATGATTGCAGGGCACGTCGCACAATTCAAACAATTTTTGTCGCAGGTGTGATTATTATTCACATATCTGTCAGGAAGTCGGTGGTCTGGTGAACAAGAGGAAGAATGGAGAAGCGGCGCGACGTACACGTACCTTCGTTCACCTTCCTATGGAAGAAGCGATGTACCTCGCAAGTGAGTTCGTTCCAAACGCCTGGATCGCGCGGAATGCCAGGCGCGTTCAGGAGCGCAGGGGTTGCCACGCCTAGCCTTCTAGCCGCCAAAATCCACGCCACCGATAAACAGAGGCCAGGAGGTCTGTTCGAATGCGCTCATTGCAGGCGACATTCAGTACCAGGTGAGCATCATTCTGAAAGGAGCATCTAACATGGACCTGGCCATGGGAACTATGGAGAGTCGGTGGCTTTAGGTATCTTCTTGCTGCAAGCGCTCATCGAATGTGATATTCCAGCAAGTATTAAAGGACCAGCAAGCTGTGCAGCATGACTTGCAGCACGGATTGAGAAGACGAGGAAGGTAAGAGGAGTACGCTGGGAGCTGGAAGAGAAAGATGTACACATTGTCACCACGCAACCGACGACGGGAGGAAGGGTCACCATGACAAGGGAGGACTTGAGAGGTGCCAAGGACCAAAAACCGAGTCCGCGGGGACCGCTGTACCTGGCCGATCACATGTTCAGGCTCTGTAATTGTCCAATGAGATTAGATTACTCTCTGCTCTCTACTCCCATAACACCATGAAGGTTATCATCACAGGCAAGCCATCCCTCCTTCCACATGCCATCCGAATTTCATACTGACAGGAATAAAACCTCCAGGAGCATCAGGTGTCTTGGGATCAGCAGTCCTTGCTGCATTTCAGAAATCTGGAAAGCACGAAGCCGTAGGGCTTTCGCACTCGCGATCGGGGCCAGGACTAGTGAATCTTGACCTTACCAAACAAGACGAAGTAGAAAACCTATTCAAAGAGCTTAGACCCAATTGTAAGTCTCGTAACGTGGCGGTGGGAGATGGCGGGTCTCCATTAGTCGTTTGCATTCGCTTCGGTCATGCTTGCGTACACGAAGGCTAACTCCCTCGCGACGTGCCACAGGGGTGATCCACTGCGCTGCAGAGCGCCGCCCGGATGTCGCGGAAAAGGTCAGTTGCGCAGTGCACCTCACTGTTATGGGATAATATTCTCAAAATCAATGTCAGGATCCCGGCGGGGCACGAAGAGTGCGTACGCCTAACTATCGGTACCGCAGTCCCGCCCACTGATAGAACTAGCTTAATGCAGAAGTCCCAGCACACCTGGCTTCGTTATCGAAAGCCCTAAAGTTTACTTTGGTGTACATTTCGACCGGTGCGTGACCTGTAGACCCCCAAATATCCGATAGATGTACTTACGGTGCTGTGCCTCAGATTACGTTTTCGACGGCACATCTCCACCGTATACACCATCGTCCGCAACAAATCCCTTGCAGCTCTATGGCCAGACTAAGAGGGATGGTGAGCTCGCTATACTCGGTATTAATGGAGCGAAGGTCATCGTTCTCCGCGTCCCGATCTTGTAAGAAAGAATTTAAACACTTGTTGTTGAGTGTGAATATCCTCATCCCACTGTTCGTAGATATGGCCCGGCACCCAAGAATTCCGACTCTGCTATAAATATCCTTCTGGACGTTGTCCAAGATCAATCCGGAAAGACATACAAAATGGACCACTATGCTACTAGATACCCTACCAGTGTCGTCGACATCGCCAATTTCCTTGTCCGCCTCACAGGCAGGTCCTCCAATTTACATTTGAGTACATGCTTACATGAAATCCTTGTTGATCTAACATCAGAATTAAAGAAGCCTATTCCCCCAATTCTGCACTATTCCGGCGATGAGCCATTTACTAAGTACGAAATATGCCTGACTTTTGCAAAGATTCTCGGCGTGCCACACGGACATATTATTCCTGAAACAGAGCCACCCTCTGGTGCGGGAGCGACGACCCGTCCGAAGGACTGCCGCCTCTATACCAGAGAAACTGAGGATCTTGATGTCGAAAGAGGCCTTGGGTTGTCGTTGTTTGAGGAATGGTGGACGGAACATCTGAAGAGCTAAGGCTAAGGAATAAATGGACTTAATATCAATGCGTAGTTGTACTTGTTGGATCATATGTATTTGAATACTTTTTTAACGCCACTTCCCAGAGGCAGTCCTGTCGTGGGCGTTCTATAAATACATATAACTTCACCATGAGGATAGGATAAGATTCAGGGAGCGGTCCCTTTCATGTACGTATGAAGTAGATCATGGCTGTGCCTAGTCTCCCAAAGGCAGGCTTGACATTAAGTATTTAAACCTACCTAATGAATCTTAGCCCTCCTTGCACTGGCGTAAACATGTTAATCATTTACTGATACCGTCGATATAACCTACTTGAGATTTGAATTGCTGCATCATGCGCAAGCTTACTGAGATTCTTAACAATATATATACTTCAGGTTGGGAATTTTTTGCAATTTCAAACTACGTTGAGAAAGAGTACGCAGTGTTTCAAGTTTATTTACGACATAATGCCTCATGAGTCATATATCAGAATATTATTTGCTTGCAATGGCCCCGGCGCCTGACCCACAAAATTCTTGAACTCAGAGAAAACCAGTCCCCTGTGGATACTGATACCTGTGGTTGATGGTTGGTGTGATCACTGCGAACCTACACAATAAAAAAATAGCGTCCGACGGGCTTCAGAAGGGATCACAAGGATAAAATTTTCTCTTATAAATCGAAGTGATGAGTAGCGTGCTGGTTGAGCTTGAGGTGCAGTAATTTGAAGTCCAAGAAGAGTCCGGGAATCGAAAGATTGATATCTTACTTGAGCTTATACAGGGTTTCTCTGGGTCGTAAAAAAGCTACTAGCAAATGAGGGCGAGTAGTACTGAGCGGCCACCGTCCGCTCAACCGGCGGCGAGTGTCCGCGTAAAGCACGGTCGTCGCTGGAGTCACCAGTGTTACAGCGTTTATGGCAGTCATCTTCAGCAGCTTCGGCCCGCCAGCCCTTCGAAGTTCGCAGATTAGGCTCATAATATTTGATTGGCAAATGGTTGACCGTCGCTCATATTACCCTGGATTACTAGGTTACCCTGGACGTGGGGAGGAAGGAGAGGCGGCCGAGGGTCCCGTCAACGAAATAGTTGTGTGATCGGCAATCAAAATACTTAGGTCTGGCCCCAGATCTCAAATGTAGGCTGTCTTCTGTCGATGTGCATTTTACATTGCGCATGGCCAGAATTGAAGATTTTCGTAGAGGGTGTATATGTGCTTCAAAATCCAGACGTTCATATCGATCGATGTCAAGAAATCATTCGTGAACTGAGCAGCAGATCGAGGCTTGGCCCATGGTTTGTACTTATGACATCGACATCTGGTTAGACAAAAAGTTAGCCGAGATTTGGAGATCATAAAATAGGCGAAAAGCGCTGAGATCCGTGCGTACCGTGGTTAATCCATGTGTTGACCTGGGGTTGACCTAGGTTTGTGGAAGGTTTTTGACCATGCGCCCCAAGCTAAGTACGAGCGAAGGTATGTGAATCGATAGCCTATGAAGTAGGAAGACTTTCCGAGTCGGCTAATTTGATTCCGGAGAGTCAGGACTGATGAAAGGGACAAAGGATAACAGAAAGACGGCGGAAAGAACTTAACACTTCTTGAATTTCTACCCAAGAAAAGCTAGAATAAATGTGTTCTGATACTCACATGTATAATACCTAAGCAGGATCCGCACATGGGTTATTAATAGCGACTGTAATTCTGCAAAGCAGAGATAGGGGCAAAGGATGAACTCTTCAATAGCCATCTTTTGCTCGTCATTAACGCATAGAAATCGAGAATAAGTTCTTTCCTATTTGTTCATGAATGATATAAATATTAGACTTCGTTATATTATATGAAGCAGCTGACCTTAATATGATAATGTTTTTGCATAAGATCTTGCTGTAGCTCTCCGGATAAGCCTTTGCGATCTATCGAATACTTGAGTACACTTGCGTGGAATATTCTGTGCGCGTGGAAGATCACTGGAGTCTGGCAGCTGGCTTTTGAAAACATAATTTCTCCGGATTTGTGATGCAATCGATGGATATGCGGCCGCCAAGTGCTAGAGCTTTGATAGCTTCGCTGTGATGGGAAATAAATATCTGTAGACGACTAAATCCGGAAGCAATGATCACCGAAAACCATCCGTAGATTTCGAGAGTCAAAAGGTAAGAAGTTGAATTCCTCCGTATAAAGCGCAGCGCGATTGCGTCCGTCCCAGATCATAAGCTTGACGCTAGAATATAATCGCGCACTTTCTTCCGAAATGAAGCCAGGAGGAAAGCCGCCGTGAACAATATACCAACAGCAGTTCCAAGAGTGTATTCCATTGGCGAAATTCGATGTCCAAGCCGTTTGAAAAAATCCAATGATTTCCAGTGACAAGTTTAGTTATGGGAACGATTGGATGTAGCCATCCTATAGGTTTTTTCTTTTTACAAGAGCGTTGCCTGACGTACTGCTTCAGAGGAAGACTCTGGAAGACTGAACAACGTATCAGAAATGTCGTTCATCCCGTTATCCTGCCTAAATACGAGCTGCATCAACGTCGTAAAAGTAATATATAGCAGTGTCAAAAATGGTCTTAAGTTTCAGATGGGTCGTGTTGATCAAGGATACTTAGCAAGCATAGATGGCGCAGGGGAAGAATCAGAACCGTTCGAGTCTGCTGCCTGCCCATTGAGAAACAAGGGTCCCCGCTCCTTTTTCAACGCTCCGAAGTCGGAATACATCACTCTTTTTAGTTTAATTCTTTGTGACCAGGCGGCTCGAAACGATCAGAAGAGAAGCTATATGCACAGAAGCTACGTGAATCTTGACCGGGGACATTTTTCCCTTGTATTCTTATGAATGTCAAGAGGCCAGAGCGAAAGGCGTGGTATCACTTATCTCGGTGAGAACCACTGCAATGCATCGACGACGCGTGGCCTTGAGCCAGTAGAGATACCGAAATAACGTCGAAAATTGGAATCTCGCGTCCCACTGTTGGTTATTGTCCGATATGTTTCTCTTTGCGGCTGCGAGTCTTGTAAAAGCTCACATAGAGAGCGCTAGTCATCCGACGTACGCAGAGCATTATCTTACTCGACGTATGCAGAGCGCCAAGGAAACCTGCGATGGTGTGAAATCACCCCGTGTCGTATGGATTTTTTACTGTGAAAATGTCCGCTGAACGAAGTTGATGGGTGTGCTTGTCAAATTGATGCAGGAGCCTGGTTCAGAGGGTGTTCGGACGATGCTCCCAATATCCTACTTCAATAGAAAATAAAAAGCCTTCTTGCTGGCCTTTTAAAACTAGGCTGGTGATCTGAAGGACTCTTAGGTTAGTTGTCCATTCGATTTTGTTCGAGGTCGCCTTCAGAACCATAACATAAAGATCGAAGAGCTCAATCAGAAGGACGCACAAAAGACTCGTGATCTGTAACGTATGGTCAGTTCACGTGTGGCTAGAGCCTGATAAGATAGTGATATAAGAAAGCGTGGGACTGCTTACTAGCAAGTAGCTCGTTTCATGCAATTCCTTCGATTGAAAGTTTCGGAATCGTCTGTTAATTATCTTCATTAGTGCATATACAATTTAAGTCACGATGCGGGGTAAAGTGGGACTGCTTACCAGCAGGTCGTTCCATGTAACTCTGTGCTATGTTCGAAAAGACCCTATTCATCGAGATCCAAGATATACAGAACTCGAAAAGCTTAATGCGTGTATAGTTCCCGTGCATTCTCGGATTTCGGTACCGCGCCTAGACAATTTCTTAGAGATACACAGAGCTTGAAAAGCTTAATGTATATGTAGTTCGTGTGCATTCTCGTATTTCGGTACCGTGCCCAGGTAATTTCTTAGAATCGCTAAGACAGAGCGGGGAAGAGGACGTCCAGATTGATAAATGTTTAAATCCGAATGCCTTCCGTGTCGTCAAATCCCGAATTAGCTACCTCATCATGCAAATATAAGGGCAGGAGGGTCCGTCGAGATCATTAGAAAATCTCCTTGATCCCCAAGTGTTCCACCCATCGTGCTGCATCTATTGCCTGCAATTGAGCTTCCATCCATCGCAGACGGAAGATCACAAATTTGAAGGAAATAGTGAACTGGTGAGGGGTTCCAAGAAAGTAGACCCATCTTTCAAGTACGTGTGCCCATCTTTTTTTTTCAGGGAATTCCACAGGTTCGAGTTATGATGCGCTCGATGCTAATGAGTTGCTTGACTACAGACCTGTGGAAAGCCACTAGAAATGGGACCCATTCAACCGGACTGGTGATATCCAACATGGGATCGGCCCGGGTGTGTCTATTTCGCAAGTGGGTGCCAAACAAACCCTTCTAGTTTTGATAAGTTCAGAATCAAAGCAAGTGCACAGTACTATTAACATTCCAACGCACCTCTAGGAGGATAAACTATCCTACATACCCTCTTCATCTTCACAACGACCTTAAAAAGGAGTAGATCCCCGACATCAATTTTATAGCGTATTCTCCAAGCAGCGATCGCTCACCTCATCTATCGTAAATCAATTTACGGCCCATCCTTCCTGACTCCGAATTCTCACCACGACAATTGCCAGTTCCAAAAACCTAATGGTTCATCTATATTCACCAAATGACATCGACTTTCAAATTTCGGCGTACTTACTGCGAAATTTAGTTGGGACAACTCCATGCCGAAGATGACGTCACCTCTTTGTAGGAGCTCCCGACGTCACATCGTGTGCCGCTGAGCACCGGGTTCTGAAACACGGATAGGTATAAAAGCTACTGTACTCACCTCCAAGCTTCCACCATAACTGAAATTTACATCACTACAATGTCATCGTCGCAGAACACCACTATCTCGGGTACCCAATCCCCCCCTCTTGAGGCGACGGGCGAGGACAAGCCGATGGGCGCATCCTCGGTGAACAGTGGTACACAGCATGCCGGGGTAGTGAATGATTCTGAGCAGAGATCAGGTAAGCAGAACTCTCCCTCAGGGTTGATGCAGGAATACTGACCGGGTGACTCGGGAATATCACAGAGTACTTCCATGGCTCCGTATGTATTCATCATTCAGAATTGATTTGGTATAAGGGAGACAGAACTGATGTCTAATCTGTTACCAGAATAAAGACAGCGCTTCGTCAGAGAAGCCGCAGAAAATGGGGCAGAGTCTTGCGGACAAATTCGAGAAGGCAGACTGAATTTGATTCGTGGGTGAAATAGAAGGGGACATATACATATACGTTGTATTATTTTCGGAGGAGCTGTAACAATATAATCTGATATACGGAACGACTGTGAAGACATGTAAGCCACACGAATTGATTGCGAGGAAACGTACGTCGTGGCTCACATTTGCTGCGTACAATGTAGTCCCGCTTGCCAAGGAACTGGCTTTGGGGGGGGGGGGGGTAGGCATAACGACATTCAGCACCTCCGGAAAGCACGAACGAAGCTGCGAGAAACAAAGATCTTAACCACTGATATCAGAAAATGGCGACCTCATCAGTGTCTGCTTGAGAGCCAATCCACTGGGTGAGAATACGACTCCTGTTTGATGGAGTAACCTAGGGTCATGGGAGTAAAGATTAGATATATTTTCTGTGATTAGAAAAGGCCGACGATATCGCCCAACCTTCTCAATACACATCATGGTACCTTTGGAAACCCATTGAGCATTTCTGGAGATGGCTATTATCTTCGTCGTATCGTTGAGTGTGACTAAGGCTGTTTTGTCAGCTGGTCGGCGGAAAGTTGGATAGAAACACGAAGGACGAAAGCACACACCAAACATTCAGAAAGGGGTATGCCAGCTTCGAAAGCAGCGCTGTAGACAAATAGCACAGTGAGAATTCTGGGCGTGGGCGAAGATCACCAGTGAAGACCGTAAAGGCAAAGTCGTATACCTACTGACCAGGTCAAGCTTTCTTCACTTAAGGGCATCCTCGGGAATCCTCACGGCACAGAAAGCAGAGAAGGAAGGGCAAGGCCCTCTACAGAACATGGCCCTCCTGATGAAAAGGGTGCATCGGATCTACATGGTACGTCTTGGCCTCAATGAGCATACGTGCAACTTACGTTACATGTCTGAAAAGTGAGTGGTGGCAAGATGTAAATAGGACGGTGGAACAACCTAGCGCATGCGCCCCGACATAGCACTACATGCCCACTCATGCCATCCTAGTTCATCGTCCACAGAAATGCGCTGTGAGGTTAAAGTCTCTCCTCGTCCTTCCTTCTGTCTTGGCTGAGAGATCCGTACAAGTGTCAACGGCGTGGACACGATAGGAAGGTATAAAAGCACCAACGTGGCATCGAAAACGTGTCTCCGTCGGTCAAAGGACTTTCCCTTCGGATAGTGGAAATGAAAGACGTAAGTGAGAGCTCCTCCGGTGTTTCTATCTATTCTTTCACTTGATCCAAGAGCCATCCAAGGAAATACTCCCGTCGCTCAGCGAGGAACCGGCGGATCTGAAAAGGCCACCGGAACTTTGGCGGAAAGAGCACGCAGGCAGGGAGACTGAAACACGGGAGCTTCTTTTAGGAGCAGTTTATGCTTGCGATAGCGCGAGCACATCGGACCAACACAAATTCACGCTATCCACCCTATAAGTAGTCTGCACGGAAAATTTGAGGAGGGGCTTACTCTTGATGCAGATTCCAGCAAATCAACAAACCAGTTTGGGCTATCATACATGGAAACTAACCAGACGCTCTTTGACCAATGCTTTAGGTCAAGCACATCTCATCATCGATAATCTGTTGCAATCCGTCCCAGTGCAATTGAAGGAGCTGATATTTTTGCTTTCTCGTGTAGCTAATTTTTTTTCCTTGGAGCGGGGAATGCGCACGCCTGCTGAAGCAAGTATGTATATTGAGTGAGTCGAATTTGAAGGTGAAGACATCGAGATCCTAAAAAATCCTCTCTCGCCTGTATTAATTATAAATCCTACAGTGTGCCTACGCAATGAGAGATATGGCGCCATTGTATAACGATGGAAAGACTTACCAACGGTGTATGAACTTGTCGCGCAGTATGCTGGACAAGCCGAGCAGCCTGCCGATAGTGCTTTTGCTATCTTGTGCATGTAAGTACATCCAGTGGGGACTAACGTGACCAGGGCCGATAGCAGGATGTCAACTGTAGCAACAGAGCGAACCAGTGTTGGTGGCTTATCACGTACTTCATGCGTTGCATCATTATCGAGAGCCACTGCGTCCTTTTATGCATTTACTTGGCAATAAATATGAACCTATACAACATCACACGAGCTGTTAGTGTCGCGAACCGGCATCGAAGGAAGAAATTCACCCTATGGAACTTTGAATCCGTCGTGATATGAGCCACTATGTGATCGCCCTGGGATCGTCGTCGTGCCTGTTGGTAGGGTTGTAAGTGGAACAAGGCGAAGAGAAGGTTGGATGGCTTTACGACCAGTTTTGAGTGCGTATGAGGCACATAGGACTGAAATGGAGAGCAGGGTGAGAACACAGAAGATCGATACAAGATGAACCTGGGACGATTAGGGACTCGTAGGAAGGGAAGATCAGTTACGTTATGTGAATGAGTCGTTGAAGAACCAAAGAAATGTGACTGGGAGCGAAAGACGCAAAAAGAAACCAAGCTCGAACAAATGCATTCACTGACTGGACATGAAAAATGAAAAGTAAACGAGCCTGTTCCAAGTCTTGATTTGCATGCCAAAACATGTTGTATGTGCGTATGTACATGCGTACGGGAGCGGTAGGCGTACCACAGGGCGCATCCTCTGCGGGCGGGCACGCACCAACAAGGCGCTCGAAAAACCAAACGGCAAATAATTCCGCGCGCGCGGCTGACTGCTGTTCTCCCTTCTCTTCCCATGATGACTATATGCTGTGCGCGTGATCGACCCGGGTGCGGGCGCGCCTTCGTGGTGGTGGGTGGTGGGTGGACTTTTGTGGCTGGAGATGGCGTGAGTGTGGGGGGCATCAGTACCGGATAGGCGGGAGGGGGTCGGCGCGAATGGAGGCGAGGTCGACGGACTGGTCGATTGCGTCGTCTAGTTCGCCTATGAGGACTCTGTGTGGGGGGTTAGCTGCGTGGAAGGAAGGGTGAGAAGGGAGGGGCGCACATCATGTCCCCCTTGACGAGGTACAACCCCAGCGGGATCTCCTCGACACCGTCGTCGATGGAGTAGACGCGCTCTTTTGAGTCGGAGAGGACGACGTTAGATTTTTGGTCGAAGCCTGCCAAGATGCCCTGTGCGTTTGTTAGAGTGATTCTCCATGGGAAGAAGTAAGCCACTGACCACGATGGCGCGCCCGTCTTGGAGGATGAGCAGGACGCGGCGGTCGACGTAGCCCTGGAGGCTGGACATTGTGGCGGGAGTCAACTTGGAGGAGGCTCAGAGTGCACATGGGGGAACAGATCACGTGCCCTGAGGAAAATGTTTCCCGCTGGCAAGGATAGAAATCTATTTCAATTCGTTTCAGTTACACCGAGGAACGCAACGACCTTCATCTCTCTTAATACTCCCTGTCACTGTGAGTAGCACTCTGCCCCTCCCTCCCTCCTCCTCTCATCCTCCTCAGCCTTAGCCATGTCCCTCGCCGAGAAGCCCTCTGAGTCCCAGCAGACCCTGCTCACCACCAAGGGGCCATACGACAGCGACTCTCCCCTCCCCTCCCCCGTCACCGCCTCCTCCGCGCAGAGCAGCACCAAGCCCAGGCCCACTCCCTCGCGCCTCACCGCCGCCGCCATCATCCCCATCTGGATCGCGCTCTCCTCCGCGGTCATCATCTACAACAACTACCTCTACAACACGCTCAACTTCAAGTACCCCGTCTTCCTCGTCACCTGGCACCTTAGCTTCGCCGCGGTCGGCACCCGCATCCTGCAGCGCACGACGCGCCTGCTCGATGGGACGAAGGACGTGCATATGAACAAGGACATGTTCGTCAAGAGCATCCTCCCCATTGGCTTGTTGTTCTCGGGCAGTCTCATCCTGAGCAATACGGCGTATTTGTATTTGAGCGTCGCGTACATCCAGATGCTCAAGGTATGTCCCCGTCCTTGCATTCTTCGTCATGTCGTCTAAGGTGCTGGCAGGCCTTCAACCCCGTCGCCATTCTCCTCATCTCGTGGACCTTCCGTCTGCAAGAGCCCAACAAGAAGCTCGCCGTCATCGTCTGCATGATCTCCTCCGGCGTCGCCCTCGCCTCGCACGGTGAGCTGCGCTTCAACCTCATCGGCTTCATTACACAAGCTGCCGCCGTCGCCGTACGTTCCTCTTCCCTCCTCGTTCCCACACCCACACTAACCCTCCCTTGCTCCCTCCCCAGTTTGAAGCCTCCCGCCTCGTCATGATCCAGATCTTGCTACACAACCTCAAGATGGATCCCCTCGTCTCGCTGCACTACTACGCTCCCGTCTGCGCCGGTATCAATCTCCTCTTCCTCCCCTTCACTGAGGGCCTAGCTCCGTTCTACGAGCTCCAGCGCATCGGCGCCGGCATCCTGCTCAGCAACGCCTCAGTGGCATTCTTGCTTAATGTCGCTGCTGTTTTCTTGGTAGGCGTGGGCAGTGGATTGGTGTTGACGCTCGCGGGCGTTTTCAAGGTGAGTAGAGGTCTAAGTCTTTCGTTATTTTATTTCTGTCCTTTATTTCTTTTCTGGCTTCTCTTTCCCTTTGTCGTTTTTTCTTTCCTCTCTGTATCCTGTTTCACTTCTTCTCCCTCTCTCTTTCTCCACCTTTTCATGCACGGTCACCTCTCCCCGCCGCACCTTCCGCATTTGGCTATATTCCCTTCCCTCTCAAGGCCTTCCTCTCCGGCCCGCGTATCAATCACTTATGCCAGCCATGCCGTGAACACTGACACGTCGTGTCACTGTTGTGCGGCTTTGCATGCCGTCTGCCATCTGCTGTCCCGCATCTTTGCGTTCCGTCTCGTATCTTTACTTTACACGTTCCCCATCCCGATATACCTTCCCTTTCCCTTCTGTCCTTCCACACCAATCCCCCTGCCTTGCTATCACCACAGGCTCGGTGATGTGGGAGCTTTCGAATTTTAATTTTGGGCCTTGAGCTTCCTTGCCCCTGGTTGCTGGCTTCCAGACTTCATACTGGTGCTTATCTTATCTTCCTTCCTTTCTTCCTTCATTGCTACGTGTGCGCATTTTGCCTACCTTCCAGCTCGTGTTCTCTTTCCGCTCGAACTTCTTTACATTCATTCATTCTGTCACTTTCATCTTACCTCACCTCCCTTGAACCTTCCTTTTCTCCACTTCCCCGCTCTCCTTTCTTCGTCTTTCCTCCGCTCCTGCCCTCTTGTCTTGTCCTTCGCTTCGATCGCCCTGCCTCCTCCCTCACCACAACCATCATACTTGATGTGATGATCAGCGCAGCTTGTCTGCCGTCTCCCCTCTGACGTCGCTGGGTCTTTCCGCGATGGCTGCTTATTTCGGCTTGTCTGCTTTCTTGCCGGCTTTTTCCAGCACTACGCAGGGTGGCGATTGCAGGCCGCTGGCCAATTTTCGTTCTTGGCGCGTGTGGTTCAAGTGGGCCGGGCCGAAACTGTTAGCATTCCGCCCGAAATCCTGCATGCCGCGTTCCCTACCCAAGTTATATGCGCGTGTTCCGCTCGCGTTACACGTACTGCGCGGTCCGCCCGACTAATGCGTTTTACACGTTCGTGTCGCGGCATACATATGCTTTGCTTGCTTCGGTTTCTCGAGCCTACTCGACAATGGTCGCGCCCGCGATGGAAAGCTCCATTGCCGCGTTCCCCGCCCAAGCTACGCGTACCGCACGCTCCACACAGGCGCGTGTACCGGCGCAGACTTTTCTTCGATTCCAATTTCCCAAGCCTAGATGCACTTGTTAAGCGCAGACTCCGTGCGATTTCGATTTTACTTTCTTCCTCACTATAGTTTTTCTGGTCTTTCGGTTCCCCTCTCCTTCCCTTCCTTCTTTCTCCACCCGATTCAAACCTCTTATTAACATCATCTCCTCTGTCGCAGGATATCCTCCTCATCACCGGTTCCGTGCTCATCTTCGGCTCGCTAATAACGCCACTGCAAGTCTTCGGTGCGTCTTTATCTTCCTCCCTGTCGCATTCTTGTTCTGCTCCCCATTGTCTCGTTCCTGTTCCTGTTCCTGTATCTGCTCCACCCTGTACCTTCCCACATGTTCTGCTCCCTGTCCCCCACCTTTTTCTCATTGCGAATAAGCCAACCCGCTAACCTCTCGCCTCTCACGCAGGTTACGCCATCGCCCTCGGGGGTCTCATCCTCTTCAAGACTTCCGGTGGGAAGTAATCTGGATCTTCCCCCACACAAGAAAGACTCTTCTTTCCTCCACACGACGATGACGATGGCACGAGCACAAGTAAACAAACATACAACAAAAAGGACTTTGGGGATACATCGTATCGTATTTTAGGGATGCTCGGGTGCCTTCACTTTCTTTTCTTTCTCTACTTCTTTTATTGTTAATTTCTTCTTCACATCGCATCTCCCCGTCCCTACGTATGCTTCGTGTCGCTGCACCATTTTAACCTCTCCGATAGATCGGCACGCTCGACGCATGTAAAACCACCACCACCCTGGCTATCGTACACTATGCTCTTATTTATTTATTCGCAGTTGCTTCGCTGCGTTTGCCCCTCTCTCCCCTTTGCATTCGCATTGCATTCGGTCCTCCTCCCTCGCAATGCTCACTCACACCCCATTTGATGTAGTCAACCACTTGTTGTACATACGTTACTTTCTTTCCATTCCTTCCTTACATACTTGCTCACCTTTTGTCTCTCGCTCGACTTTCTGTTGCGTTCTTAGTGCATAGATAGATATCGAACGTATATATATAGTAGTAGTATTGTAGAGAGCATGTACGCACTACATTTAAATGCGCCGCTCGCTACTTAAGCCGAAGTCGAGTGATGACGACCTAAAATCTGAAGGCAAGATCGTTATAGTTATATTGCTATTGAGGTGCAGCTTTATTTTCATAGCAAGGGCAATATACGGTACTTTGGTCCTTCTGGTTGTCTCAACGTGTATACCACCTCACATCCATAATCCTCCTCCCAACACCCGACTTCCGCTCCCAAACAACTTTAATGTTGCCTCTGGGCCATCCATCATTTTCACTTGGATCTTCTATTGCCTCTGTGAACGTAGACACACCCCCACCCACGCCAAAGTACAGCACCTTTGCAGCGACAAGGCAGCGATATGCACACTTCTCTTCTGCGCCTTTAGATATCGACAGCTGTTTCTCCGCAAGCTTCACCAATGGCTTCTCCTCTCCATCTGCACATCCACATGTGGCTTGGAGCAGCGTGATGAGGGGCCCAATGCTGTCGGTACGGTAGATCGTTTCGGACGTGAGGACGATGTCGTATGGTCCGCCTGTGTGCTTCAGGTCGAACGTCGCCCAGGAGCCAGAGAATAGTCGCAGAGAAATATTGTGCACTTGGAGGGAAGCGAGGAACGCGGATTTAAGTTCGGGGGTTATGGGGATTTCGGAGGGCGTAGAGGGGTCGATGGTAGGTGCGTCTGATTCGGCGGTTTCGCGGAAAGGAAGGGATGCTGGGGACATGTCTGTGCAGGACGTAAGCTATGTAGTAGGGCGGGAGACATTGGGGGACATACACCAGATGAGAAGTAGGTTGGGGAGAGTTACGAGCTCGAAGACAGAAGCGTTATAGTCTTGGAGATGGAGGTGCGTCTCGAATTGAGAAGATTCTTCGCTGGAAGGGGCGGATAACAGCTCGTGCAGGATATACAGCGAGGGAAGAGCTGTCCCGCATCCAAGCTATATTAAAAATTAGTTAAGCACACCCAGCTTCATGGAACAAGAGCAGAATCTGACCTCAAGTATCCTCCGGCCTCGGAATCCTTCAAATCCAGAACCCCCTTTCAAACAATGGAGATAATCGACCAGATCTAGGCTACATTCCCAAGTCTTCAGCCCGCCTTCATACACTCCCGGGACGAGATCCGATGGCGCATCGATAAACTGCAGAGCTGTTGAGTGGTCTTTCCGATCCCCCGAGACACCCTGGACCTCAGTTGCGTCGCTGTCCCCCGCGCCCTCAGATATCAGTTGGAATCGCGCGTCGAACAGGTCCCGGCGGACAAGCGTCAAGGATTTTTGCTCAGATGAGAGAGGGACGGTGATCGGAGAATAGGAGATGAGCGAAGGGAGGGCATCTAACTATACTTTATCCCATGAGCGCGGGTTAGAGGCGATTGCGGCGTCCATGAGGGCAGGGAGATAGACTCACGAGCTGGGTGAGGGAGAGCTGGGTGAAGGGCTGTTCCTCGATGGAGGCAGTTGTCGGGTTCGTTTCTGCGGTGGAAGAAGCGAAGTTTTGGACCTGCTCGTCATCTACGTCTTCGATGTCGAAATCGAACTTGAACATAGTTTTGATGAATGCTTTCTTCCGAGTGGTTGATGAGCGCAGAAGAAAAAGCGAAAGTTGCACTGCCACTACGCGATCCGTCGAACGTGACGTGCCGATCATGATCGATCCTCGGGGGGCGGCCCGGATGCTTGCTTCCTGCTCGCTGCTTGCGTATATGCAGGGTCTGCTAGGGTAGGCTTCAGGGTTCTTCAGGCTTAGAGAAGCATAAAGGATGCAGAACTGCGGTTCGCGTAGTCTCCAAGATGAGATAGGATGATAAATAATATATTACAATAAATCATAAACGTTGCCATATACGGTACCCCTCAGGACAGCATCATCCACTCCGACTTCAGTAACGCCTGCTCTCTCGAAATGGCAATAATATGTAGCCACGACAGCGGCAGCTATCTTCGTGCCAGCGAGGTATGCACGACTAGCTGAGCGATGACCTCTCCGTAAGTAGACTCTCACAGAGCGTCACTGAATGAGCTGGAAGCGGAAAGAGATGTTGGCGGTCACGATGTAGATGGCGGCATGAGATAACTGGAAGTATCTGCTGAAGAGGATGAATGGCAGGAACTCTTGGAAGCACTGGAGAAGGAACGATTACGAGTGAAATATAGTCTTGGAATACGAGCCTTATCCGATCATATTGGCGAGTCAGACTAAGGGGACCAACGACTCTGGTCACATTTTGCTGATTTTCCAGAGCCATCGCAAAATAATCTACGAAAGTCGCCTACTCTTCTCTATCCTCAAAAAAGACAAAGTACTCGAGTAATTTCTAAAGTGGGAAACTAAGAGATATGGTTAGACTATCAGATGTACAGCTATAAAAACGACTGGCTTGGGATTGATTAAAAACCAGAGGACGCGGATCTTCGGTGTTCTAATTCCATTCCTGTGGTTGTCCGTATATTCGAATGTCGCGTGCAAAGCTATCAGGTAACAATGCCTCAAATGAGTTGGTGCTCGATATGTAAATGGCAAGTTCACAAATACCTACCTCAAAGTAATGGGAGTAGCTCCCGACATATTTCCATCTGAGTCTTTACGATCTTTACAAGCAGCACACCAGCCTCCGCGTTAGACTTATTGCATAATTTCCCTCGTATCTGAAATCGTTAGTACATGTGGCGAATGCTTGCGTTGCTACAGTCATAATCTTCAGGGGCCGAAATTTGCTTCTCCTTTTATTTTGTGGAGATTGACCCTCCGACTGTCGCCCACTGACATCCAGACGCACTGCCACACTATTTCGCCAGTCATTTGAACATCTACCCAGCCCTTCCAAGAGGCCGTATTATTTGCTGAAGACGTGTTCTTGGCTGCAAGCTTTATTAAGAGTTTTGAAGCAGCCATTCTTAGCAATAAAACTCACAAGCAACTATCTCCGTTGAATATTTTCTAGATAAGAACGGCAGTATATAGTCCCCTTAACCTGGAACGCTCCCAGGTAGACAGTCGCAAAAATAAATGCCATGCCAGCAATTCGTCGTCCGTGGATACCCTGCAGGTTAGCTTTTTTTGCCTGGCAGACTCGAGTTTCAGGTATTTGCCCACCAATTTTGCTGACACTGTCCGTGGCTCTCCTTGTTGTCAGATATCTAACACACCGGTGAGGTAATGTCAACGGTATAAACTCTGGCACATATCTGGAAAATCGGAAACCAGGGACAAAACTGAGATCAATTGTGAGGGCATGTTTTACAGTCATCGCGTAGCGTTCATGCATGTATTCAGAACTTAAGAGTGAGATTAGAGTGAAGGGCTCCAGGTCTCAGAGGCACACCAAGTCATAGAAACGTGACATATTCGGAGACCGCGGCATTGATATCCTCCGGTGACCGTTCCCTTCACGAGAAAGCCTCCCTCTCATAGAAGGAAGGTAACGAGTCTAGATATCCTCGTCGCTCAACTCGTCGAGGGAGATGTGCCTGAGATGTGCTATGCGCAGGTGCCACTCACGACTATACAAGAGTTTAACGTTGGACTGATACTGCAACCTGTAGCTAGAGTGCATCATAATTAATGGCTTGAGCACATATAAATCTGGTAGGTTGAACATAGGGTGAAGTTTGGGTTAAAACAACTATAGGCACTTCATGGCAGCATCATCCGCTCTAACGTGAGCAACGCCTGCTCTCTAGAGATGGTAGCAATAGCGGCGGCGGCGGCGGCTTTCTTGCTACCCAATGAAGCATGGACGACTAGCCGAGCAACAACCTCTCCCTAAATAGATATCAAACTAGTCAGTGGCTGAAGTGAGCAAGAAGGTGGAAAGACGTACGAGTTCTACCAGACATGCCACAACGATAAGCCTTCGGAAAAGAAAAGTGTTAAAGAGTACGCAAAAAGAATAACAAGGAAGCCCACCAAATAATGATCCACGTTATCCGCTCCATAGCAAAATTATTGAGATGGTCGTGAATAGCGTCCAGCTGAATACCATATCACTCAGAAACCATTACACAAGGAAAGGAAAAAAACCACTCACAAAATCACTTGCTACCCCCAGCTTTTCATTCAACACCTGCACCCGCGGCCCAATCTCCATGTAATCTCTAACCGCATCATATAGATCCTTCAAGCTTGCCTCGCTCCAAAACAGCTCCGGGACATCAAGCACATTCGACACCAGGTTCACGTCTCTGCGCAGCTTGAACAAGCGCCCTGTGAGTTTGAGGGCCTCGTGCCTGCGAAGGCGGAGCTTGCCCGACTTGGCTAGTTGTTGAGGGATGGCGAGGGTCTGCGGGGAGGAGAGGACACGCTGTGCGTTCGTCTCGTAGCGTGCTAAGAGGGTGGATTGCGCGAGGGCGTGCGCGATAGAGAGTTTGAGGAGGTGAGAGCGGGATTTGAGGGCTATAAGGGAGCGAATGAGTTTCTATATAATGTATCAATATGGGAGACATGTACTGAAGAAGTCGTTATATATTCGTGGATATGAGATGTTGGGGTCGTGCTGGATAATAAACGAATTTAGTAAAAAACACTTATCCGTGGAGAATAACTTTCAGCTTACTGCGAAATGGCACTCCTCGATCTCCCAGTCGTCTTCGACAATTTTGCGCTTCATTACATTCGCGTTCTCCACATCCTCAAGCACATCCCTCTCCTGCCTTTCCGTCAGCCCAAAGAACACTACCACGCCATATTCGAAAAATATAGCCTCGACGATATCAGCATCTGGGATTCTTGGCGAAGGAGATTCTTCAACGGGTTCTGGGACTTGCCACGACCGTCTCCGAGCAGCATCTATTTCCGTCTCCGAGGCAGCTGTGGGTGTCTCGGGCTCATGCTCAGATGCACTAGGCGTCGGAGGTTCCGGCTCAGAAACAGTGATGAGGGGCGCCGCAGGGGAAACGGACTGGGGGTGATCTATAGTCTCCGGAGACTGCGGCCGGTGGACTTTACGTGTGTCTACTGGGGAATTTGAGGAGATGTAGCCGTCGCGGATGGAGGAGGGTGAACGGGCTTCGCGGGAGGTGAAGTATGTTCCTTGGTAGCCATTCTCTTCGGCCTCGGATAGGCGCGTGAGGAAGGACTTTCCAGTGGTTAGTTTTGCTGGGGCTGAGGAACGGATGTTCGCATTTGGTCCGTAGCCTGGCAGGAGGGGGAGATGGTACATCTATGCGAAAGGCGTTCAGAAAGAACATGGCAGCTGTAGAGAAAGGATCAAACTCACGACGTATAGCGCCTCATCGAATACTCTAGGTGACACATTGTGCTCCCTCTTCAAGAATGACGCCAGCAGCCTCATATTAAACGATTCAGCCACGCAGTACGCCGTGATCCTCTTGAACCCAGCCTGCTTTCTCTGCTCCTTGCCCATCCGCTCCGCCTGGCTCTTGTACTCTCTGACGCCGCCATCCGTTTCGTACCCAAGCGTCAGATCCTCTTCTTCATCTGCAACCAACGATCGCGTCTGCGGTTCTGAAGGAAGAACTACGAGCTTCTGCGAAGTTTTGGAGGTCCTCTGAGCCTTGGGTGCGGAGGTGAGCCCAGAGACAGAGGCACGGCGTGTGAGAGAAGGACCAGCTGGACGAGCATTGCCGCTGACGGTGGGGACACTCCCCAGGCTCGCTAGACGTGTAGGGAGTTTGTGCCGTGATGAAATTTGAGAGGAAGAAGGGAGCCGACTAGGAGGTGTGGGTTTGCGGCTAGACATTGGACAGGAAGCTGGATCAACGTCAATGCGGAGACGCCGAAGTAGCGCTGAACAACTTGGTCGCTGCTATAAATTACGGACAGTGACGACACCAATCATTTGTTATTTAGCCCATGTTTGTCCACACTCTTTATGTTTCAATGTCCTTCACATGTTCGTGTTGTAACCGACGCGCAAAATGCATTGTCAACCCTAGCTACTTGGGTATTACTACTGCGGGGCCTGTACCATATATACGGTAATTGAAATCATTCCTTCGTCACGGGGCGTCTATGAAGATACGTAGGTAAAACCGAGAAACAATATGGAAAGAAATCCAGTGAGATTAAAAGCTCGAGCGCGAGTGCAAATCCTGCATTCTACAAGACAAGATACGAGGGGGGACGGAAGAAAGAGGAAAACGAACCGAAGCAACCAAGAAGAAACGAAAGTCCCGAGAAATGACCGTGTGAGATGACATTAAAAATATTGGTAAACGCAATGTGACTAGAGGGTAGATGACGAAGAACCGATGCCAGATCATCGCGTAAGGCTGCTCTTCGCGCGGATGGCCTCTCCCTTGTAGTAGATCCACACAGGGAAGGGGATACCAAGGAGAATAGCAAGGCCAGCGAGGAACTTCACAAAATAATTCTATTGGCATTGGTCTAACAAGAGTGGGAAGAAATGTGCTTACCGAATTACCACCTCCTGTTCCCATAGCGTCAAACATCTGCTGTCCGAATAGAGGGAATGCAAAACCAAGTACAGAGCGGAACACAGAAGCAGCAGCAGTGGCGCTGGCGGCGTACGTGAACGAGTCGACCAAGTACAGCTGGATGGGCAGGAAAGTGGTCATCATGCCAAATCCGAAGATGCCAGAACCAATGATAGGCATGATCCAGTGAATCTTGGCCTCTGCAGACCAGCCATACCAGCTGTAGAGAAAATGCTTAAAGGCTTGCCAGGGTGCAAGGTAGGGAAAGACTTACAACAAGCCGATGGGGACGAAGAAAGAGCCAAAGAACAGAGCGGGGATACGCATTTCGGGCTTTCCAACACCACCGTTCTTGTTTGCAAGCTAGGATTAAATGATGAGTAAGGTGTAAGTACTGATAAAATCCGGGATACTTACATAGTGATACACCTGGTCCGCAAACTTGGCACCAAAGATCGTAGCCGAGAAGAAACCAACACCAAGCCCGAGGTAGGTCAAACCGCCAACTCCAGGCTTGAAGCCATAAGTCTCGCTGAAGAACGTCGCGAACGTCGTGAACATAAGATAATAGATACCGTACATACTGCGGAAAAAAATATTTGTCAGTCATATACTCCCAAATGCAACGCGGAACTTCCACTTACAAAGCCATATATAAGCTCAGAATGAAGCAAATGAAGCTCCTGCTCAACAGGGTGATCGGGCGTACCAAGTTGATCCAAAGCACGTGCCACTTGTTCCCGTGCGCTTGCTGGAGGGCGGGGTGTGTCTTTGCTGCCGCCTCGGGGTTGTCTGAACGGGCAGCGCGGCGGAGACGGATAACAGGGCCGTATGTCTCGCGCAGGAAAGGTATGCCGACAACAGAAGCGACAGCGCACACACATGCGATCACGATGAAGACCCATTTGATGCCAATCGACTGGGCGATGAAGCCGCCTGCGATGGGGCCGACGACGGGGCCTATTTTGGACATTAGAACATAGGTGTGATTACGGTCGGAGAAATAATGTGCATACCGATGAGAGGTCCGAGGGAGTAAAGTGCCATTGCTGATGCACGGTCCTTCGCTGCGAAGAGATCACCAATAGAGCCGCCACCTACTGCAATAGGTGCGCTTCCCGACAATCCAGCTGATATAAAATCAGCGTCAGCTCACCAGGAACAGAGGGGGGGGGGGCATAAATAATTCAAAGGGACTTACACAAGAAGCGGAAGCCAATGAGCGCGCCGGTGTTGGGTGCGAAAGCACAACCGAGACTGAATGCTGTCGTGAAGAGGTTGCCGATATGCAGAACCTATGATGCGCGAGGTGAAATTAAGAATGGTATTGGTGTTGGTGAAAGGTATAGAAACATACCCATGTCCGGCCATACATCTCTGAGATGGGGGCTAGGAAGAGGGGCTAGCAGCATACTAGTTAGCTCTAATTTCACGCCGGCCAGAGTAAGTAAAAGTACTCACACCAATGGCAAACGACACTAGGAAAATACTCAGTGTGAGGGCAACAACCGTTGGATTTGTGATGTGGTACTTCTTAGCCACTTCTGGGAGACCAGGGGCCATCATGGAACTGGCTAGTGGCGATACAAAAGTATATAACGATATCTGAGAGGGAAATATCGATTCTATTAATAGAACTGTACGCAAGAATAAAGATGAAAGGTCGGGGATGGTACAAAGTATACGTACAATGCACACCGCTGTCCACTTTTTCCTAGTGGACCAATTTCTGGCATTTATTGGGTCGCACTCCCAGTCGTCCTCGACATTCTCCAGGGCCTCCTCGACTTTATCCTCAGGCAGGGCGGACTCTCCATGGCCAGGCGACGTGAGATGACTCGGCTGGGTGGGCAAAGGGGATTTTTCCGATATCTGCTGCTGATGGTTGAGAGTATGCGATGATGCAGCGGACGCACTCGTCGCGGGACGTGAAGTGCTCTGGTCGTCCGGTGACATTGCAGTGAAGCGGCTGCAGGCCGTGGAGGAGCGGATGTAAAATACGAAAGTGAACAAGAAGAGGGTGGATAGGTCGTTGTGTTTTCACATTCTTAAGAACCGGCTCAAACGTCTCTTGACGTTATGAAATATTGGTCAACTCTCTAATGAGCCCGGGCCGAGCGACAAAGAGGAAGTAACGTCAGACACGACCTTAGATGCATGTGGGAGGAAAAAGCTGTTAGAGTCCCATTTCTAGGGTAGATATGGTTAGATAAAGTGGCGCAATATTCCGCACATACCAGAGAGTTCAGAGAGTAGAAATACAGGTTTTTAGGGCTTGCATTGAACAATAGGCTACTCCGTAACAGGAGCATGGATGTAGACGAATCCATAGAGTGACCGAAATCGCATGATGTAAATCGGTAGCCGGTGATTGCCGAGCTGCAAATCAAGCCCAGCAGGGAGCGCTTCAGGGTCCTTCCTTCCTTTTCCGTCCACTCCGCCTCAACGCCGTGCGACATACAGGCTCCGCGATATGTACTGTTCGTAGGCATATTGCACCCATGACTACTATAGCTAATGTCTGCGGGGGATAATTTCGGACAGGACCTCCTGTGAATTACTTTATGACGAGATGATGAATCATCCACCTCCTTCGAATAATGTCAACAGACGTCGGAAAGGGCATGTCGACATACGGGGCATATATAGATGGAAGATCTTAGATGGCTCCTGGATGAGTCTGAGCGCATTTGCTACTTCATCGGGGCCCGATACTCTACGTTGATATGATTTCGGGTTAACAACCAACTCGGAGATTTACAAGGGGCACAAACGGTCACCACGGAATTATTTGTCGCGAAGCACATTCACCTTCGCATTCCAGACTCTATCCACCCAGTCATAATTAATATTATCTACTTACTCTATAGTTATTTACAATACAAGCTCTACCTCTCCGATACAAGTCCGCATCCGCTCTGCAAAGGATAGTTATCAGCAGAAAGGTATTCTGCCTCCGTTGAGATCATTCGAGATGCCAAGAGAAAAAAGGAGCGTGGCCGGCCTCTACAAGAGGCCAGATAAGTAAGCAACAAATAATTGTCCAAACACCCATGCGCGTCGCGCCGTCATCTGCGGTCAACTGGGTGGTCGTGTTATCGCGATAAAATATCATGGATGGACCGCACAACGGCGTCGGCATCGATATCCATGGCCTCGTTGTACGCGGGAGTGGATACCGGAGGCAGGTCGTCCTCGTTGGTGAATTTTCTATATCCGGGTCATTATCAGCGAACAGTGCAGAGACGACATCAAGGGACCCACTTGGTATTCCACCACCCTACGTAGTTCATCCCGACGGCAGTGACTGCCATCTCCTGGTCCCGCCTGAACTTCTCCTCGGGGAAGAACTCCATCAAAGTCGAGTGCGTCGAGGGCTTCATGAAGAGACTGTCCAGAAGGTGGGGACCGTGAACCCCGAGAACAACCTGAGGTATGCGCAGTTTAGAACGCGAAGATACACAAAAATAACAGGAAAAAACGCACGGTTGATTTTACTATCGACTCCATTCTTTCGTTCCACCCCGTTTCCAGCGTCGAAGTGGACACAATGTGCACTTCATAGCCGTGTCTCTTCCCCATCTTCTCCAGGGCCTCCACTAGAGCCTCATGGCTCCTATCCTCCAGCCGCGGGCCATCCTCCTCGTACTGTCGATGTAGGTACGTAACCACTTTCTTCGTATCCGTCTGCTGGACATCGAAATACTCCGCCATGGTCCTCCTTATCGGCTCCCACCACCAGTCGCTCGCCTCAAGCTGGAACGCCGAACCCCACATTGGCTGACCGTACTGCTTCACCTCCGAATGTGCAGCTGCCCCGCGGTCGGCAACCACAAGACGCTCGAGAATCCACGGAGTGCCCATCTTATGGTAGTCCTCCCAGTCCTCGAAGTACATCATGGTCAAGTCCGGGAAAGCCGCCTTAGCGAGGAACGGGTGGAAGCCAGTGTCAACGCGCGCACGCACGAGCCAGTGCATTGCGAAGTCGGGGTTTGCGTCGGTGAAGAACCGGTTGTGCGGGAAGATGAGGCGATGAGGCGGGGGTAGTGTGGTGCGCCCTTGGCTGTCAATCGAGAGATCGAGGGACGCATAGGTGCGCCAGAGAGCGAGGAGCGTGGAGTTATCTAATAGGGGCCAGTGTCAGTAAGTATCAGGTGCTGCATAAAGCGCGGATCAGGACATACGGGGTCTGTCGTTGGCGGATAGCCACGATACACCGCGGACGCTGATTGACGACACGCGTTTCAGCGACGGAAAAGTACGCGCGAAGAGAGTACATACATTCCACCGTGCCCTCCCATTAGTTGGTAGGCTTCTTCCTGTGAGATTATCTCCCATTCGCCGTACCCGTTGCCAGTAGTGTAAACCATATCTGGCATGGGCGGAAACGAGTCGCGATGATCCTTCACCAAGTACACAGTACCGTTGAACATGAAAACGTTGTCGAATATGGTGTATCCTGAAATGGCGCAAAGTAACCAGTCAGAACTTGCCAACGAAGAAAGAATAGACAGAAATAGTACCGGGCACATGCTTAACAACTCTCGTCAATGGGACGTCCTTGTTCCACCAGCGCAGCCCCTGATCCACAGTGTGGTCACCGAAAGGCGCTCCGTTAACTTGCACCTCCTGTCTTCCAATCCAGGTAGCACCATGTCTACCCGCAGAGCTTTTTTGTTGACTTCGTTCCGCACCATCCCCGGCCACATGGCCCTCGTCCCAAGCCCAATCGCCGAATATCTTCCGCTCGAGAGGATCACGCCATGCGGGGGGTTTCCGCCCGTCCTTCCCAAGCAACTTCGTCTTCCCGAGGACGATATGGCTGAAGATGAGGCTTCTAGTCGTTTCCGCGTCGATGCCGAAAAGCTGGAGGGTCGTGTCGAGGTTGTACGCGAAGAGGAAGACGGTGAGGGAGAAGAAGATGAGGGAGAGTTCACGTCTGTCGGGGGGTGCAGTCCATCTCATGGTAGTTGCAGACAAGGGAGAGAACGACAAAGTCGAACGATAGTGAGAAGACGAGCCAAGAAGTTATGTACGTGGTGATACAGCGATGATGGTCTATTTTCGTCCAAGTGTGAGCGAACAACGGCAACTTTTGATCATAATACGACCACACAGGGCGATTGCAGCGGATTGTTATCGCGGCCGATTTGAGGCAGACATTCGCAAAACATGTTACAAAACAGAATAGCTGTGGTGTATTACAGTAGAAATACAAAGATACCATTGCAGTACCGACACAACGAGAAGAGGATAGATAAAGATACGACGAAACTGTGATACGAGCGTAGAAATGGAACTTTTAGGCTTCCTCTGCGTCCTTCTTTCCTTTGCTGTAATGTATATGATTAGTAAACTTGTAGTGTCCATCAACAGACATATAGCGCACCTCGATTTGCTGGGAAGCAATTCCTGTACAAAAAAGATCAATTAGAGCTCGAAGGCGCGCAGATGACAAGGAGGACATACAGCTGCAATGTGCGGCACAACACCACCCTGGGAGATGACGACGTCGCCAAGGAGTCGATTCAACCTAACAACACGATGAGCACGCCATCCGGTATGTCAAATCATGTAACTTACTCCTCGTCGTTCCTAATGGCGAGCTGAAGATGACGGGGAACGATACGCTGCTTCTTGTTATCGCGAGCGGCATTGCCAGCAAGCTCGAGAATCTCAGCGGCGAGGTACTCAAGGACAGCAGCGAGGTAAACTGTTGATCAAATCAACTACACGTGGAGCTATCCATGAGATGGCTGTACACACCTGGTGCACCGGCACCGACACGCTGAGCGTAGTTGCCCTTCTTGAGGAGACGGTGGACACGACCAACGGGGAACTGGAGACCCGCCTTGGCGGAGCGCGACTGGGACTTGCCCTCACCACCAGCCTTGCCACCGGAAGAAGATTTGCCTGATTTGCCTGAAAAACACGCCTGGATGTCAGTGCTGCCCTAGAGATAGTACTCTACGAGCCGCCAACGCACCCTTGCCGCTCTAAGACATCCACAAGCGCGTCAGTATGGTGTTCACGATCCAAAAGCTAGTTAGAACATACCATAGTGATTGATAGATAGGCTGATAGAAGAGTGCGAGTGGAGAGTGGCGAAGGAGAGAGAGGAGGATGGTGGTGGTTTGGGTTGAAGAGTAGTGAATCAACAAACCTGTGACAAACGCGTCAATTTATGTGTCTGTATTTACTGCGTCATGTGATCAGACGCGCTTCCAAAATTTCCGCGCACAATCACACACACCGTTCAACATGACATTGTCCCTATTTTCTCCATGGCCAGTCCGTAGCTTCATTCACCACCATCCAGAGCACCTCGCCTACCTCACACGCTCGTTTTGCACAACGCGCTCAAGATGGAAAGAGCCCACTGAGCCGAAACCCAAGTCTAACCTCGCCGCTGTCGACATCGAAGGTCCTGATGTCAAGCCAATTGGTCTCCCACCGCTGAATAGGCCTCTTGGAGTGCGGGAACGCCCTACGACGCTTATTAAGAGCCGGACGGAGCGAATGAAGGATCTCATGGACAAGGATATCAGGATGGCTCAGCGGAGACACTTGTGCGTTAGACCGAAGCAATACATCAGCTCAGTTGTTGATAAAATCGTCCAGGATTAAGGAAGCCAGCAAGGGATACTTCCACGACATGAACATGACCAGAAAGCACGGAGGAAAGACCTGGATTGCTCCCAAGGTGCTCATCAGAGAAGACGTGAGTGATTTCGGATCACTTTGTATAATTACGTGGCTGACGCGATCCTTAGAAAGCACTTTACCTTCCAAATATTACAGGAACTAGCCTTGCAGGTGAAGAGAAGAAGAACACCACCGAAATGTGCTACGGCCGTATAACGATTCTCGCTATGCTTGGAACGAAGATATCCGAAGTGCGTCGCTCCCAGTCTGCTTTGTTTCCCCCTCCGTGGCCTAATCTACAGTATATTGCAGGTCCATACGCAAGGCTTTGCAGGATCAACTAACGCCCGCTTCTCTTCCAACCCCCTCTACCAATTCGTGCAAATCAACCTCCAAGAGAACATTCTTAAGTCCTTCCTCCTCAGCTTCTTCATCAATTCCCTGCGCAACACCGTGCCAGAGCCGCTGCACTCCACATACCTCGTCTCGCGGCAGAATTTGGAATACGTGCGCGACCCCCTAGGGATGACGAACAGCAAGGTCGGGTATGTGTACCTCATCGATGAGAACCTGAAGATTCGGTGGGGCGGGTGTGCAGATGCCTCGGCAGAGGAGGCGCAGGCGCTCGAGAATTGCACGGCGGTGTTGCTGAAGAGGCTAGAGCAGAATCCGAAGAAGGATCTAAGGCCGGTGAACGCACCTAAGGAGCGGACTCCTGAAACTGAGGTGCCGAAAACGGAGGCCTCTTGAGTCCTGGACAGATGCCAGTCTGCCTGCTTGCCTTCGTTCGAATAACCGTGCTTTAGATCACCATATACTCGATTTCTGGTGGTTACCCGGAAGTTTTTTTCATGTATTCTTATATGAACCATCAACATAGAATTATTTTGCTGCTCTTCCAGAGGTGAATCGTGCATGAATTGCATTATACTTTGTTGTCCTTACAGTGAGTCAGAGTGCATACCAGATTTATCACCACGCGCAATGAGACGACTGCCGCTCTCCATCAGGAGCTTCGAACTGAGACGACGTCGATGCCTTCATTTCCTGTTCCATCATCGACAATAGAGCATTCAGTCAAACTTCGTTTATAGTCGTTATCTAGTCTACTTTATCTATGCCAGCCAGAACTAGTGAAGTTAGTTAAACTCGACGGCGCTATGATCAGATGGACGCTCTTACCTGAATATTTGTTGTTATTGTCCAACAGCTTCTAGGATCTGAGTATGCGAGAAGACGTAAACTACTCGTGATTTGCCGCGCATTCGTTGTTGGAAGTAAATAATAACACCTCCCCATCCACCACTTGTTGTTATATCTCCTCATAAGCAAGTACTCACTCAAGAGCATTGTCAATACGCGTTTTTAAGTCAAGCG
Source organism: Nidularia sp. FH-822889 (assembly GCA_036937115.1). Classification (NCBI taxonomy): domain Eukaryota; kingdom Fungi; phylum Basidiomycota; class Agaricomycetes; order Agaricales; family Nidulariaceae; genus Nidularia; species Nidularia sp. FH-822889. The sequence goes on from JASFDF010000005.1 coordinate 95,138, forward strand.
ATTCAGTGCTGCTTGTTGAGTCAATCTACCTGAAGCTCCAGAGTTCTGTTCCTAGCAAGCTGGGTAGAATGGCTATCAACTTTGCGCACTATGGCCGTTATGTGTACCGACTAGAAGGCTGAACTACACCTCAAGTGGTATCTTCAGTGCCCGTATTTGAGGCAAGCGACTCAGTATTACCTATGGGTTCAATCGTTCTGAAGTTCCGGCGTTCCGTTCATAGCGGGTAGAAAGCTGTCGACTTGGCACAGTATGGTCGTTATGGTATCGACTAGAAGGCTGAACTACATCTCCCGAAGTATCATCAGCGTGTGTACTGGAGGCGGGCGTCTCAGTATTGCTCACGGATTCAATCTATCTGAAGCTCCGGCGTTCTGTTCCTAGCAAGTTGGTAGAAGGGCTATTGACTAGAGGGCCGAGGACTCTCTTCTCTAATATCTTCTCGAATGGCATTTTTACACGATTAAGTAAGAGAAACATGGCAAAATGAGGTGAGTCATCAAGAAGATATCCGGTCTGCGTTGTGCTCAAGTTTCACGACGCCCAGTCTTGTTCAGTACACATCAATCCAAGCGTGGTCCAAGCGATGCTTGGAAGCTGGCGGTCGGCGGTCGTTTGTTTCAAAGCTGTACGCCATTCGTGTGAACAAGATTTGATATCATGGATACTGAAATGATGCGTAGCTCTCTTACCTTCGGAAGTAGCTACTGATTTTCTTTGGGGCCTATCTTCAAGACAATAAATACTAAATGTCGTTCTTTCCCTCAACACTTGATCGAAGATCATACCTCTTCCCCCTCACCCCTTCCAGGTGGAAACCTCGGTCGATACATCTGTCACGCATATGATGCATATACACGCAGCATGATGGGTATCTTGGGTAGCTCCCCCCGGGCACAGGGATTCTGCCTTCCCTATGATTAGCCTGATCGATACGCGCCACTTATGAAAGTGTATACGGTTACCAAACGAACATTTGATCTCTCGTTCCTTTGAGATACGGTGTCCAAGTTTCAGGAATCGACAATGCAAACGCCATTATGCTAATGCTTCAATATTCCAGATACTCGCCTGCCGTCGCCGGCCGGAGTTTACGGATGATTCAAACAGTTATTTCGCCTGCTTTGCTGAGGCTTTTGACGCGGTCACGAGACTGTTAAATACCGCGACTTTGGTTTTGCGCTTTCTTCGCTTCTCCTCTCATCCTCCCTCATCCTCCCTCACCTCACCTCACCTCACCTCATTTCACTTTCCCTCACCTCCCCTCTTCCCTCCCCATCCTCCCTCATCCCCCCTCTCTTCACGCCACCCGTTCCTCATCTTCCCTCACCTCATCCTCACCTCCCCCATCTTTCCTTTCCTCTCCTCGCGTCGCCTCCCATTCGCCCAGCATGTCTAGCTTTGTCCCGTCTTGTGCCACCTTCTCCCATCAGCTTCTGGAGGCTTGCAGCGAGTACTATACTCAATTTTCTGAGGAGGAACTCTCCATGATTATTTCGTACGTCGTGCCACTGAACGTTCGGTTAGCTGCCTGACATCCTTCTAGTAGCCTTCCTCCGTCATCGTCATCAGACGTCTGCGACGTTGTGTAGGAAGATTTCCTTTGGTTAGAATTTATTCACTAAATCTACGTTTCAGAGTTTTTCAAGGAGATGGCAGCGACCTCCACGACGTGCAGCGGCTGAATATGTGGGGGAACGCGCTGAAGTTGCGCGCCCTTGATCCTGATTCCTACCCCAAATCGCCCTCGCAGCTGGCGACACCGACACACTCTATCCATGCCGCTGTGGACACAATACCACGAAGCTACCTCGCCAGAGGCTACGAAACTCCGAAATTCACCTACCAAGGTGGAAGTTCATTAGTTTGGAGTAGTGGTCCTCCCAACTTCGAGCCAGGTGCTAACGTTGGCGCTGGGGGACTACCGTTGGGACAGCAGTTGGACCCGTCCGGTACCACCGATCCCTTCAAGTTCTCCTTCACATTCCCGTATTCCGCCGTATCACGTTCGGTCGAAGACTCTTACATTGAGCCACCCACTTTCTCGTAAGTGCTTTTCCGCAATAGATTTTTATCTGCATTCGCAGCTTACGGATAACTGCAGCGACGTTGGCATCATCAAGCAGGGGATCCATCGTGATTTAACAGGAATTCTGACGGGGATGTACGTTCATTTACATTCTATGTCTCCCATCGTCGCTGATAGGTATCTGTTGTAGGACCACCCACTTCTCCATACATGTTGGAGATCATGTTAAGAAGGATTCTCGCGATCACGCATACAAGATCGCCTACCTCAAAGCCCAAGCAGAGTTCCGGATCAACTATCCTCATATCGGAGGTAGGTATATGGTCGTCTTCAAAGGACAGGGGTCCCTTCAGACATGTCTGTACGAGGGATGCGACAAGAAGGTGGATATTAGTAGCAAGACCGATATCTCAAAGCACCTTGCTACTAAACACTTTGTCTCGGAAAAGCCAAATCGTCCATGCATATTTGGAAAATGCAAGGGCAAGACGTTCGCAGATCGCCTGGGGTTAGCAAGGCACATCGGCGCCGAACACTACAATTTCAAACCATATGGATGCGGTCTCTGCCCAAAATTATTCACGAGGGATGCCAGTGTCTGGAGGCACTTGACCAAGCCATCGTGCCCAGGATTGAGCCGAGCAGATGATCTGGAAAGAGAGGCTCGCTGCAAAAGGCTATGCTTGGACGATTAGCGATGTAAGGACTCTTTTATTCATTTTCTTTACTTTTTCCATGCTGATGAATCCTTTCAGCTTGCGCATATACCTCCTGCCCCGTATGTCTATCACTCACGTTGCAGACACTTTCACCTTTTTTCCTATATTTCTTCTTCATGGACACTCCATTATATCTCATGAACACACATTCACCCATCGTGTATTGTTAGTAAGTATCACCTACAACCTTATTGTATTTCTAACTCGCGCATCATGCTTTTGATAATTATGTTATAATATGATATTCTATGTGACTACACAAACTTTTCACACCACTTCCATGAATATTCATATTCCCAGATACTAATATCTACTAGCAAAAAAATTGCTATGGTACAGTTGACATATAGCGGACAAGGGACGTTCGCTCAACGATCCTGGATTCAGATATCGAGCGCGCGCCCACCACACCTGTGGAGGAGTTTGCTGTTATTATGCAGCGGCATGTTTGGCACAGCGTCATCAGCGGACGTGGCGATGTGAAGTCGTATTCGGGATCGCAATCGACACGTTCTCCATAGTTTCATTTCTAAACCTCCATGGCCTCTCCCTCTCAGCAGTTGCCGCCTGGCTGGGAAGCACAATGGTACGCGTTTCTGTAATTAAAAAAGTGCAATTTTCGACCTAAATGCCCCACAGGGACCCAACCAATAACCGCTACCTCTTTGTCGGTGAGCATCAGTCGTAATCATATACGGAACTTTTGTCTGAACTTCAGCAGAAGCTGCAACAGGGCATACTCAATGGGAAGTCCCTGGAGCTCCGGGCTCGACGCCTGCACTTGGGAACGCGCCTTCTGTATCTCCCCCTCCAGTCCATCACGGGAAGCGTCGTCAGTATGCCGCTGGGCAGACTCAGGCGTACTACGGCGGAGGCACTGAAGCACCGGCTGATCAGGGATACATGTCTGGACTTCAGAGTCAACAGCCAGCCCAAGGGCAGCTCTTTACGCCTGCTTTGGTCGCGGAGAATCAGTTCGCTACACAGCAAGGACAACATCCACAGGGTGGACCCCAACCACCTTACTATGGTGGGCAGCAGGGCGAGCCCGAATACATCAATGGGCCAGCTTATGGGCAATCACAACCTCCCTATGGGCAAGCTCCTGTTGACGCGCTCGCTGGCCAGTTTGGGCAGATGGGTATGGGCGGTCAAAAACCAGCCCAGCTCTACACGACTAATCTCCTGACATCTCCGCCCGAACCTATGGAACTGCACCGTCCCCCTCCCGAGATCAGGCTTCCCCCCAACGCCAGTATCTCTCCGTCGCCCTTTGCAAACGCTGATCCTTCATATCAACGCTCCACGCTCAACGTTATCCCGACAACATCGTCGCTCTTGGGCAAGTCTAAGATACCGTTGGCACTTATCCTCACTCCGTACCGAACAGTGAAAGAAGGAGATGAGCCTGTTCCCTTGGTCACAGACACCGTGATCGCGCGCTGCAGACGGTGCAGAACGTACATCAACCCATATGTTCAGTTCATTGACGGTGGCAATCGGTGAGTGATGGCTAGATTTTATGATATATATGCTCTAAACGTGCGTGTAGCTGGCGTTGCTGCATGTGCAACATGTCCAACGAAGTGCCACAGCTCTTCGATTGGGACCAGGCTCGCAATCAGCCCGGTGATCGCTGGTCGCGTGCAGAGCTTAACCACTCTGTTATCGAGTTTGTTGCTCCGACGGAATACATGGTTCGACCGCCCCAGCCGGCCGTGTATATATTCCTCATCGATGTCAGCAATACCGCTATCCAGTCTGGTGAGTCAGGCAGCTATTTTCAATATGATTGATTGGGGCTTATAATTATGTCACATTCAGGAATGGTCGCGACCGCTACGCGTACCATCCTTGAGAACCTTGACCGCCTCCCCGATGAAGATGAGAGGACCAAGGTTGCCATCATATGTTACGATATCTCTCTTTACTTCTTCTCCATACCTGTGTGTATCTTACTTTCTCCCTGGACACGCTCGTTCAGCCTACTTACGATGCATGATCCTTTAACAGCCTGGAGGAGCCGACTCCACCATGCTCGTCGTGTCCGACATTGAGGATGTCTTCCTGCCCAAACCAAATGACCTTCTCGTGAACCTCGCTGAATCACGCCAGTCATTGGAGACCCTCCTCGGGCGCATCAACGACATGTTCCAAGACAATAGCATCATAGGCAGCGCTATGGGACCTGCGCTGCAGGCTGGATTCAAGCTAATGGTACGTGTTTTACTCTATGGGAACTGGATAATTGTCTAATTGTCAACAGTCTCCTATTGGAGGAAAAATCATTGTTCTCTCGTCCACTCTCCCCAGCGTCGGCGCTGGCGCTTTGAAGAATCGTGAGGATCCTAAGATCCTCGGCACTGCGAAGGTTAGCTGGCATCCTCATTTACAAAGCCCATCTGTCCAACTTAGATTCTGTAGGAATCCGGTCTGCTCCAAGCAGCCACCCCCTTCTACAAGACGTTCGCCATCGAATGCTCGAGGGCGCAAGTCTCTGTGGACATGTTCCTTTTCAGTGCTGGATACCAGGATGTTGCTAGTCTTGGTAAGCTTTGGTCCAACTTTTCTCTCGGAATCATTCTTACACACTTGTTTGCACTCTCAGCGTATCTGCCTCACTACACGTCTGGTCAGACCTATTACTATCCTGCATTTAACGCTGCCCGCGCCGAGGACGCTTTGAAGTTTGCGCATGAATTCGGCGAGGTGCTGGCGATGCCAATCATGTTGGAAGCTGTCATGCGCGTTCGTGCTTCCCGCGGTTCGTTTATATTTTTTCTTGAGACCCATACTCTTTCCTGACTGTAAACTGTCACAGGTCTGCGCATGTCGTCCTTCCATGGAAATTTCTTTGTTCGTTCTACGGATCTTCTGGCAATGCCTGCAGTGCCTCAAGATCAGTCCTACGCGATTGAGATTCAAATCGAGGAGGCTATCACTTCGCCATTCGTTGTCTTCCAAACTGCTGTGCTGCACACCACCTGCTACGGTTCGTTTTCTTGCGTAATCTCCCATTATATATGTATTAAGCTTAGTATCTCCAGGTGAACGTCGTATTCGTGTTATCACTCTCGCGCTCCCGACCACTACCAATCTCTCTGATATATTTGCATCCGCTGACCAGGTTGCCCTTGCCACGCTCTATGCGAACAAGGCTGTTGAGCGTTCGCTGTCGCATAAACTGGAAGATGCTCGGGACTATCTCTTCCAGAGGCTCGTAGACATTCTCATCGCTTACAAGACCAGCATGACCTCTGGAGGCGCTGGTGCAAGCGCTGCGCTTGCCATTTCTGACAATATGAAGATGCTGCCTGTCTTGATTCTTGGATTGCTGAAAAATGTAAGCCTTAGTTTTCTTATTTACGAGTAATAATCTTAGACTCCGCCTGATTGTAGGTTGGCATCCGTCAAAGCGCACAAATACCACCCGATATTCGCGCATACGCCCAGGCACTGCTGTATTCGCTGCCTTCTCAACTCCTTATGCCTTACCTCTACCCAACGTTCTACTCTCTGCATAACATGCCTCCTGAGGTGAATAAGTTCGCGTTCACTTCTCACACTGGATCCTGATACTTGCTGACCAGGCTGGAACTGTCGGCGAACATGGTGTCATCATGCCGCCTCCTTTGCCGCTCACATCCGAGCGTCTGGAGAGGCATGGTCTGTTCCTGATTGAAGACGGACAGACTATCTTCCTCTGGGTTGGCCGCGATGCAGTGCCTCAGCTGATAATGGATGTCTTCAATCTTCCCAGCTACGAAGTGCTGCGCGGAGGCAAGGTATGCCATATTTTTGACCTTATCTACTGCAAGTATCTAATACATCTTCTAGACGACGTTACCTGTCCTAGACAACCCTTTCTCTCAACGGGTCAATGCCGTTATCCAAAAGATCAGGGAAATGCGCCGCGGCGTGTATTATCCGCACCTCTATGTTGTAAAGGAGGACGGCGAGCCGCCGCTCAGGCTTTGGGCACTTAGTTGCCTGATTCAGGACCGCGCTGATGTGCTACCAAGCTATCAGCAATTCATCTCATCGTTGAAAGAAAAGGTAAGTACAACATAAAACCTCCCTGAGAGCGCCGTGGCAGGTTCGTGCCTGCGTGGCGTTCGTGATTCCAACAGAAGGAGCAAAGGCTGACATGGTTTTGCAGGTTAATGGTGCTGGCGGAAGTGGGTATTGAGTATAATACTAGAACGTATTCAAGGCGGATTAAGGGTAGTATGGCTTACGCTATGTAATTCCCAGTGTTATATATTTTTTCTCGAATGTTTTTGTCTCCGATTGGAGGAGGAAGTCCTTTTATCAATTGGACTTGGATATAGGTATGAGAAATAGATGTAAGTTATGAGTTATAACTATCGTCGAACATAAACTGGCGAGATATCGATGTCTCCGTCCGTCAAGACACTGCTAAGTAGATAAGAAATAACGTGCAACGTGCTGCATAGAAAAGAAGACTACGCAAAACATCTTCAAAGTTATGGATCCTATCGCTTCTTCCTTGCCCCGCCACTTCGTGTACTTTTTCTTGTGGTTTTAGAGGTAGCTGACCGCTCAGGGGACCCACCTACACTGCTGGTATTGGTCAGCCTCGAGGAGCGTCTCCGAGTTGTTATTCCTTCCCCCTCATCTCCTAGATCTGAAGAAGTCGAAGATCTTGCTTTCCGCACTGGGCGTCGCTGTGGTGAACCAGATCGCAATGGCGCGACATGATCTTCCTCCTCCCCAGCCGCATTCTCTTCGTCGTGTTCATCCGTGAGTGTCCCGGGCAGTGTGCGATCACTGCCCTTCGCTGCTCCTCTTCTTGTGCGAGACTTAGATGTAGGACCAGGTGCGGGCTTACTGTCCCGTTGCCGGCTGCGTGAGCGCCCTATTGACTGCTGGGCCTGTTCCTCCTCTTCTTCCTCGTGGTCCTCTCCCATCCTATCGTCGTCATCTATGATGAATGCGCCTGGAAGAGCCTTATTCCCCATGCTGGCCCTCGGTTTAGCCATAGGCACAGTGCGGCCACTCTTTGGTGGAGAAGTTGCCTGGGTTGAAGCACTGTTGAATACAGAGAATCCAAGCTCGGGCCCTTCGATGGAAGCATGATGTTCCTCTGCGTCTTGCTTGTCGTGATTATCAATTTCCATGGAGATATCTGCGCCGGGCACAGATGAAGATGCTTCTTCGACATTGGTGGCTCCCTCATCGAGAGAAAATGGCCGCTTTGCGCCATTTACTGGAGGAGTAGGTGGCTGGTAGAAGGCATTGGCGTGCTTGGCAGCCGAGTTGAAACGGTGTGCGGAAGTGGAGGCCTTGGGTGCACTAGAGGTTGAGAACCTCATACCACTGACTGGTGAGGACACACCAGGGCTGGCACCTGCAATGATTCGGCTTGCAGCACCACTCAGGGAGTGCCTTGGGTTTGATGGGCCAGACATCGAAGAAGACAAGGGTATAGTGGGTAGCGGGAAACTCGCCCTAGGTGTCGAGACTTTGCCGCTCGTGAAACTGGGCGTAATGGGAATTATAGGTACTCGTTGAGGGGTGGTCGAAGCATTCAGGCTGGGGACAGGTCCGCCAAAGCGAGGAGCTCCAGAACGCTCAGATATCGGTGATGGGATGTCACGGAATAATGCAGAGGTGGATGCACCAAGAGGCGCGTTTCCTGCAGATGGAGCTTCAGGTTTGCGAACATGCTCCCAGGACTGCGGCATCGAAATATCGTCTCCGTTTTGTTTTGAAGAAGCACCAGCAGCGCTCTTTGGTTGAGAACGCGGAGGATTTGATGAAAGTTCCGCATCCAAAAGTGCACGCTCTGCAGCGGGTAGTGAAGAATGTAAGTCTTCAATCATCTGCTTTCGATCATGCGTCTGCTTCACGTTCTGAGTTAATGTCGAAGAGAATTGGCGATCCATTTTGATAGCATCCGAGTATCTTCCTGCTTGAATAAGACGCACACAGATGAGATCCTGTAGAATTGCCACTGAAGTTCTCGGAAGCACTGCTGGCGGCTCTAGAGCATAAGAATTGAGGAGAGATTGCTCATACGAAGACAGAGGAAGCACTAGCAATTGCTTCAAAGACGTAGGTTTAGGTTCCGCTACATAACAGCAGGGGGTTGTGAATAAGTTATGACACCACCAAATCTAATAATACTTACGCGTAATACACCACTCTAAAATTTTTCTAAACAATCGCGCCCGTGACTCGCCGTTTTCAATGAAGGTACGCTGGAATTTCCAGGCTTCGAGAATACTGAATTGCGCAAGTGCCAGAGTGTAAATATCAAGGTCGTCTGGCTCGGTCAGCGGAGGCTGTGCAGTCCTAATGTATTTGCGAATGAGAGGCGCTGCATCCGGGGAAAGTGAAACAGCTTGAAGAATCTTCGAGGCATAATCTCTATTAAGACGAGCATCAGACAGAATCGAAACTGCCCTCTGCACAAATCACACTTGAGGAGGACGGAACCACACTGAGAAGTTAGGACTGCGCACCGGAACATTAATCCCGGAATCTAGATACCAATACGCATCTGCGAGCGCTGTGAACTGGGGAGCTATGGCGCGTTCCACCTGAAAATTCGCCTCCCTTCCATCTTGATGCCACTTCAGCAAGAAGTATACAAGGCAGTTCTTCTTGAGCGCGTCATAGTGGGAGGTTTCGATGGCGTCAAGTAGGCGTTTCAAGGATGCTTCGTCATGAGGAGGATAGAGCGCATCGGAATGTCTAATTCCTCCGGAAGACAAAAGTATGTCGAAAATGAGAACATCACCCAATAACGCCCGCCGGCGTTGTATCTGTTCTGGACGGGGTTCTCGCCACGGAAAGTTGGCGGATACATCGAAATAATTAATGAAAGATGACTTTGGCGTAGGTTCGGTATCCTACACAATGATTTAGCCAGTTTCCTTTGAAATAAAACGAATTCTTACGACGTCCATAGTGCGGGATTGGCGTTGAACGTTGAACACTGAACGTTGTGAACGGCGTTCAACTAAACGTCGCGGTCACGGATGAGCGAGACTTACGTAATGCATACAAAATGCCACAGCGGCATAGCCACACTAAGCCCATCGTGAGAGTCACTCACTCGCCCTCTTAAATTACCTTGGCATCGTAGGAAGGGCCACTGGGATTTTGCGGCTATATTCATCTATGCCAACTGTACTTAGTTTGTCTCAGTATTCTTCTATGTATTCACTACCTTCCTTTTACTCTCGGAGAATTCACTATTGTGAGCCGTTTTCTTTCGATCCAATGAAGCATGTTGCTGGTAATGCCATTGTTTTCTTCCGCTCCTCCGCCAATGGCGTCGAGTCGGCTTCTTTTCAGATTCCATGGAACAAATCGATTTAACATACAGGCGCCGACATTGTTATTACTAAAATTGACGATCCCTCGTGCCCCGTCTCTGCCCTTCGTTACCACCTGCGCATTAATCAGACCTGCTTAGGTTCATCTGAGCTCATGACAAAGGATCGATTCCTCTCTCGTTGCACTTTTTTTTTGGAGGCTGCCGGCCTTCCACTTCTCGAAAGCCACAGCCTCGGGTTGGTGATTCAACGCTGCAGGTGGGTCTGAGTCAATTCGCACACATACATATGGATCGAGGCTTAATTATATGATCTCAGATTCACCAAGAATGCCTATCAACACTCTTGCTTTCTGTCCAGCTGAGCAAGCGCCTGCATCTAGAGAACCCAAAATGGCTTTCATCATATGAAATCATGAATGCTTTGCACAGCGGGGTCAACACGATTTTTGACGATCTGGAAACCCTGAACTGAAGCCTCCTGTTCGCAATCTTGTACCAAGCTGCGATTTTCCGGTGTCTCTCCAAGGAGGAAGAGATACCACTTGGCTGGCTGCGAAAGTCGGACCCCTGGATTTCTAAATCCATGGAACGCTTCAATGCCATCAGGCTACAGATACTCCAAGGAATATCCATAGGCTCTACGAATCATCACATCTTTGCGAGGCTCTCAGAGGTGCTACCCATTAAGGAACGGACCACCTGTTTTTTGCTATACCAAAAAAAGTTGACCACTCTCGATCGTGCGCAGCAAGGATCGCAGTTAATGCACCATTACGAAATATACTGGAACGAATAAATCATCGATCACTTGCGAATCTTTGTCACGAATTTCTTGCAATTCGAGGCTGCCGGGTTATCAAGGGACAAATACAAGCCTCTAAAGTCAAGGGGAAAGGAACTGAACGTAAAGTTGTTCATGGAAGCCTGTCAGCCAACGCTGAAAACACATCTTCTCCAAGAATTCGGTATCAACCTCGGTGATAGAAAGATATATATTGCAGTACAACAAATCGATCAATAGGCGCTCATTGCAGGTGCAGACCGATTTAAGATACGAATTAAGGCGACTTCTGTGATGGCAGCATCAGAGAGTATAGAGACCGCCCATTCCTTAATATGCCAGATACCTCATACCCTCTACCTGCTCTATACCGCAAAATATAGCCTGCAGTAAGAACCTGTGGCAGCAGGGGAAGATCTAGATGCCATATTTGCTAAGCCGAGTCAAGTAGATTTGAATCGAGATGGCTCGGAGTCCACTTCCGCGATGCCAGTTCCTGTAAGTGAGGCTGATATCAAAAAATTCAAGAACCTCTTCTCGGTCGCATCATCTGGGGGAGATCCTGTAACGGCTGGTGATCAGAGGATGGAAGTGGACTTCGACAACATGGACTTAGATGAGCATGGTGTAGATAACTCCGGAACAACATAGAAGTATAGCAGTGCTAGTGCTACCTATTAGAGTATCACCATCGTGTTGATTCGGATTAGAGGCATCAAATAGTAGTAAGTGAAATTGCAAATACTAACCAGCTGAATATATAAAGCACAGTACTAAAATCTTCTGAAGTGATTACGGTCGAGACTGGAGTCTATCTCCAAGTGAACCATTTGATTTGAATATTATGGACGGTCAAAACTACCACCCGAGAAACAGAGGAGAGTATTGGAAATTTTGAAATAGTCCGTTACGATCACACGGCAACACCGCGGTACAGATTAAGTTGCGCTTTCATGCGAGAAACTTGGCCTGGAGTAAACTGATTCATACAGGCGTCATATGAATAATCCATGAAGTTGTCTTCAGAAAGAGGATGAGACAAAAAAGCGATCATGATTAGAATAAAACGCACGGATGGGATCGACTCCGGGAGATGGACATGTGTCTTTGTTCTGTGGGCACCCTTGGGAAGCTGTGGCTTCAGCAGGGGTATCGTCGACGTAATCACCAGGACCAGAGCATCCTCCCTGAAATGTTGAGTCGGAGTTGAGTGTTTATTCAAATTAGAGGAAATCGCCACTCACCTCGAACGGGTGATATAGGCCCGCCCAATGGCCCACCTCATGAGTGAGAGAGCGCCCGAGATTATAAGATGGCATACTGCCACCAGGGAGCGAGGAATAAAGGACTACAACCCCGTCATTTTGGGGATCGTCATTATAGCTAGAAGGCAATGCAGCATAACCGAGCAACCCTAAGGTAGATCTAGAAGTAAATCTATAGCCAAAAATTTAACTAGAAGCGTCTAGATGGAGAGGTGAAAACTCTCACCCAACAGTATAGACATTGAGGGCAGTCACATCGCCCTGCCTTAATTTTGTTTTCATACTAGTGTCTTGGGGGCTTCAGAGAAAGTTTTCATCAGCACAGATGTATGTAAATATGGGTTGATTGGAAACAGACCTCGTAGGTCCAACGGAGGAGAACCAATTAGGGTTCACGGTGTTATCGACACTTACCAACTGCCATTGAACGCCTGTAGGTTCGAAGTCCTTGTTTAGTACGGCCACTTGGTCATTTATCGCGGCAGGTCTATATTGAATTAGCATAGATTTGTGCTCATGCATATGTATAATATTACTCACGTCAGCCAACCGCCCTCGTACGTTTGATTGGCTGCAATGACATGGAAATGGAGTGGCAGGCGTCCACCGTTCAAAAAAGTGCTATTTTTGACGAAGGCTTCATCATTCCAGAAGTTGAAGCGATTCTCTACAACTGCTAGTTGTTCTTCGCTGATTGTCAGACCACAGCGACTGGCAAAAGAATAAATGAAAATAAGCGAAATGATCAACGTAAATGACTGGGGGACACTACCTAATTAGTGAGCGCTCAGGTACTATGTTGCTGCTATCACCGTTGCTAGGTGCTTCGATTACAGCTGACGCCGAAAGGAAGACAGCAAGGATAAAAAAACACAAGGAGAACATCGCAAGTAGGAAGAACAGGTGACGAATCTTGCATCTTTATAGCTCTAAAGTCATAGATGAGACCCGAAGGCCTAATATGTGTCAAAAGCTTTATTCAAGAATAGGATAGGAATTGAGACAGTATTAGCATCCGACCTGAAACATTTCTGCAATGATAACAACTGATAATCGATGAAGAGAGTAAAGCAAAATAGCCCACGTTGCGCGCAATGCCAGACAAGCATGAATCGGCCGCAATGAATGGCGGAGGCGGGGAAAGCATCTGTAGGTCGTTCAACCCCAGATTTATCTGTAAAGCTGTCACATCGCCAGTCCAACACAATTCATTTATTGTCAGAATTTAAGCATTGACATTGGTGATAGCTAAGACACCTCCTCGAGACTTGTATGTGAATGAAATCGCTGTCTTCGTGACCGCGACACCACCAGCCGCGCCTCCTCCCCTAACGCAGCTGAATAAAACCGCGAATCAGTGGTCATTATTTTCAGATGCATCGCTACGCACGATTGATGAAGATGGACGAGGAGGCAACTTCACTGGGCAAACCTTCGACCAGTTGGCTGTTTGGGTTGCTCATAAACTTGGGGATGAGGCGAGTTTGGCGGCCGCGGCCTTCACCGTACTCGACGACGAAGCCGTTGCCCACGAATATGTGGGTTGTTGTCGGATTAGGTCTAGACTAGCCGGAGCACTCTTCGCAAGAGCAGATTGGTGATGTATATGAACATCGTACGGGTCTTCATGGTCTTGTTAACGATACCGCAAAGGTGCTTCAAACTCCACTCCCATATAACGCGAGCCTATACCCATTTTCCTTGTGTCTACATATTGATTGATTTCAAATATGCAACCAGCGTCCCAATATTTCTGCGAAGCAATATCGAAGGAATAGATTCTGTCAAATAATATGCAGAGCAAGGGGCAGAAACAGAGGTATACTGCGTAACATCCCCGGGGAAATAGACATCTATGGTCACCTGGATTCTTCAGTCTTGATTACCTCGGCTATTCCGATCGAGGAATTACTTGAGCTTGAGAGTCTGGCAGCACTGAATTGATAAAAGTGATTACTTGGATTGAAATATTAACGAGGCTTTTTTGGTCTTTGCTGGTGGTCCTGTTCGGCGTCAAGTTTCTTACGGATATTTTACTTACGATGCATCGTGTGCTATATTGAACGACATAAACTGAGTAGCTGGCGATTCTTAAATTGCTAGAATTACGTGGACGAAGAGTTGGCTAGAAGGGGAGAATTGACTAGGAGATGGACAGAACGCACAAACAGGAGGCTTTGGTGATTGTGTAGACTCGAACCACAGACTCGAACCACATCTCCTTGAGTGAGGATGAGAGGAAGGAGAGGGTCAGTGATACATGTTCACCAGAGCAGCTGAATCGACCCTCATGATTGTGTAGTACATTGTCAACTTGGAACCCCAGAGTTGGTGTGATTACGTAACCCCTTTACTTTTGCGAAATTTATTCGCTGGGACGTTCAAGTTGGCGAGCGACTTTATCTCATCTATTATTCGACAGGAAATGGCGAGATCCGCGTACGAAATCTTAAAACTCCTCTGGCTGTTCAACTGGAGATGATGGAGTCAATTGAGGTGCACGAGCACTGCGGACTCCGACGGAGTTGTGTACCTTTCAGATAATTACAGATAGCACATACCTCGTTCAAGTTGCATAGTACCTGATAAACGATACATACCGCACAAATCCTCGGTGAAGCACTTTCCGTGAGCTCTAGTAAGCCTAGCAGAATTTTCAGTATTTCAGTCGTTGTTGTCGCATCGATCTCCATTCTACACAATTATTCAAATATGCTTCGCAACCTGTGGTCATATCGATATCTACATAAAAGCCAGCTATGGTGTAGGTTATGTGGATGTGCGGTCCGAGACAGTGTAAAACGGATGTAGTGTAATAGTAAGTGAAATAGCTAGCTGAATGTATAAAATAAAGTTCTAAAATCCTCAAAAGTGATGTCTGCATGTCTATATCACACAGTAAAGATGAATGAAAGTCTGTTAAAAGAGAGAATGGCAAATGTTTAGCTGCAAACACCGTCAGCCATGCTATTCTTCGGCCAAGGCTGTCCATACTGCTCCCAGATCGTTAGATTGGGATTTGTATAAACTTCCTTGTATCTATCAAATGCGCATTAGATGGGAGTAAAAGATTTAAAACAGGGAACCTACGTCTCGATATAAGTTGCAGTAGGGAAGGCATTGGGATCACATCCGTAATTCACCGCATCTTTTGGTTGATATACTCGTATATAATCTATGTCCATCACAGCAGGCATTGTCAGAGCCTCGAAGTCAATGACACCGAAGTTCCGCGAGAAACCTAGGTTCGCGATGATGTACTAAAAAGCGATTGTGAGAAATGCATTTGAGCGCGTAACATACTACTCACCATGGGTTCTTGTGAGACAGGACGAGCGCTGATTTCAGTTGCAGCATCAGCTCCCATTCCAGCAGCGAAAATCGTCCAGGCAGGCACATCGTTAATCCAAGTAATGTACGCATCATCGAAACTAAGAAAGTATCAGAAAGGGCAATACAGAATATAATGAAAATGCTGTGCATACCCAGGTTTATACTCGAAGCCATAGAGTGAGAAGCATCCTCCAGTAAGCTCATAACAGCTCTGATTCGTAACAGATAGGCCACTGGTAGTTTGTTGATATACACCTAAGACAAGGTCAAGTAAAGCACGCATGCGGGACTGAAGCGAGCAATTATATACCTCCTACATAGCTGTTGAGAGTAGTAACCTCTGTATCATAGAATATGGCATTGTCTGTGGTGTTTGCCCATATATACGCGGCCTAGATCGCCCATAACCAAAAACGTTGTTGGAAATCCAAAGATGAAACTGACATTGTATGGTGCCCACTGGGCAGACAGTGAGACCTGGACCTCTGTCAACATCACGTTAAGCATTAAAATGGTCAACTGTACCTTTCCTATGCCTTTTTCTACTGTAGCTTCGAGAACGTCGATCTCAGGTGCAGAGCGGCCTACATATGACCCGTCCGATCTCACGGGGCCGGGGTGAGATTCGCCAGGGCAGGTGCATGCGGCTAGAGCACATCGAAGTTAGGGTGACATATCCAGAAAGAGGAGAACGACTTCATACATAAACGCTGCCCTGGGAGATATGACTACGTAAAGTGTCAAAAGCGGGATTTCCACTAGAAGATGGACAAAATGTACCAATTCGTCGTTGTTGGCATGATCGCCGTTCGTCAAAGCCGCGGTGGGTCTGGTCATACCAGGATACGTTTGATTAGGGAGAGTACCAACGTCGCATGCATCGTAGGAATATGGCCACTGCATGTCTAGCGTCAGTATGTTGCAAATTTACGCTCGTGGGGTGACTTACGAGCCCTTCCAAGCTAGCTCCATATCCAGCGCGCCCTATGACGATCAAAGGTCATTTCATGTCACAATATGGTTGAAAGGGATTTCTATACCTAAGTTACCCATGGCCCAGCTAGTCACAGTGGTGAACTTCGTGTCGAGTCAGATGTAAGTATGACTTACACAGCAGGCCAAAGTCCACTAAATAACTCGATCATTCAGGAATACAGCATTATAAGAAGTAAGAAAGGCAACATACTTGACAGAACTCGATCCGGGCAACCTCAACGACACTACATCCATATATTTATATCACAGTCTTAGCAATGAGACAAAATGTCGAGGTACCTTCAATGAGACCGCCTGTGAAGCAAAATTTATTCCTATACGAAGTAAACACATTTGCCATGCCATTTAGAGAAAAAAAATACCACGATTGCAACTAATACGTTGTGTCAACACAAATATCAAGTAATAATTTAAACACTCGCCACCCCAGACCGATATTCCAGGTTATGGTTTTGTGTGATATCGTCGACATGCTCCAAAGTTATTCGTAGATGGCCATCTCTTGTCGTTACTGAAGAAAGAGAGAGTGATCAGCATTCAGAAAATAACTATACTTCAATTCGGACATACCCTGCTGAGGATCGTACCATTCCAGATCATTCTGGATTACCGCTTATATATTAACACAAGCAATATTCAAGAAATTGCTGAGGCTTACCGTTCCCCAGTAATGTAAATCGACCGCTTCCCAGTACGGATCATCACCAGGATAAAACGTCCGACCATCGGTATTGAACTCATCTGAGAAAATCAAAATCATCTCTTCTCCCGTTTGGTATGATTTCTTGGTATAAGCAGAGGTGGGGGTATCAAGATCGACCAAACCAAAATTCCCTGGAATCTCAGCTATTTGTCCAGTAGCATTGATGCCTCCCAGGTTGAAGCCGCCTTGAGTAGTCTGCTGCTTTTGGGAGTAGTGGTACATTATTGGATATCCTAAATACGGGTTAGCAGGTTTAAAACATAAATTAAAAGCCGCAAGTTCCACACCAGCACTAAAGAACAAAGATGAGACGTTAGGATAAAAAAAGTTTCCGAGCACTGCGTCTTAACTCACAATAACATCAATAATCCCGCGACCAGAATGAAAAGACATCCAAGATTTGTGAAGCCACGATAGGTGAAGATGGGCCCGCCCAAATCGTTCTTTCTATCGCGTACAGGATCTGGATTATGCAGATAGTCGTCCGGCTCAGGAGTGTTCATGTGGAGAGGCATTCCCCATGACGCCGGAGACGGAGATAATGAAAACTGAGGGAGTGAGCTTCATGGAAGCGTATGATTTACGGGGAAAGTTACCTTCTCCGCGATACTCTGGTACGAACACATAAGGAGTGTGAGGACAAGCAGATTTAACAAAGAACGTACAACATGTGCAGATGACCGATGAAGACTAAGATCATCAGGAAAGGATCCACTTCCTAAAAAGCCAGAGCTCGAGCTACCACTAGTAGGAAGAAGGCTCGACGTAGATACGGCTTGGGTGCTAAATGGTCGGTCCATAGTTGTGGCGCACTACGATGGCGATTGCAAAGGATAAAGAGAATTAGCTTAGCACACTCTTAGGTGGCTCTGGACAAAAGGTTAACGAGCGACAGGAAGGTAATAATGGAGGTTATAGTGAAGGAGATGCGATTGCGTGGACTTGGATGGATAGCAGCAGTGGTAGAGTAGTATAGGGTAATAATTTGCCATTTCTCCCAAAAGCCAGTGGGTACATTCAGGCTAGCGCCTTGTCCAAGAGCCAAGATTTTTGAAAAGTGGAAGATTAGCCGGCCGACGGCCCTTGAGAAAATTCAATATTCACCCGTGGATCGACGTCCTCTTCCGGGTTGGCACGATGGTGTATTGCAACTGCGCGCGCGTCCCAATTTTCGACCGATACAAACTACTGCACAGGAAGACTGCCTTGTTCGTATTGTTAACTATGAAGCATTGACAACTGGTTAGCATGCTCGTAGATCCATGGCAAATGCGTGAATAAGTGCATACCACACAGCCGGAATGCTTGGTAGGACGTTCGTCACCGCCGAGAAGAGTGGCATGGAATACGGGGATTTGCTTACGATTTAGCAAGTTGCCAAGCATGCTTATGGCACTGAAATAAGTGGATCCGCTCTATGTTCGATTGTCGATTCATGCATAGAAAGCTGCTCTCCAACCTACAATAGAGAACAGGGCTTCGCGCTTTTTGCAGCAAGTAGTCTCTCAATAACCAAGGAATTGGATTTAAAAGGTTAAGGAGAGTCAATTTCATGTTCATTGTTGAGTTATGGCGACCCTGAATATTTATGAAAGCCGAACGTTCCCACGTGGAAGCATCCTCAAAGAGAGTCAAAGAAGTTGGTAAAATTGATCTTTAAGTCAGTGTTGATGAGGTGTCGTACTTGAGCTCCGGAAAATAGGTTACAAGTCGCAAAACAGTAGAAGAATTGAAGCAAAGGTAGATTAAGTTAATATAAAGCGCCATTGCCCGCCGTCCTCCTGTTTTACTCCACCAACATCAGCATCGCTCAAGCAAGCAGCATCTTACGGGGATCCTCGATGTACTCCTTGACTTTCACTAAAAAGAGGAACGAAGTTAGCTTGGTGAAACTTTCGAAAGATAAGCCAAAACCCCAGCCAACAGCTGACGATAACCCTGCGGCTCGGGGAGTAATGAAGACAGGAGAAGACTTACCAAGGAAAGTAACGGCTTCCCGACCGTCCAATAAGCGATGATCGTACGTCAATGCGACGACCATGATGGGGCGAATGACGATTTGCCCATTGACCACGACGGGCCTCTCCTTAATGGTGTGCATGCCTAGACAAAAAAGGTGATGTCAGGCGATAGTCGGCAGTTGTAGGAGAAAGAAGGAATAAGCGGAAGATGGCTTACCGAGAACGGCAGCTTGAGGCAAGTTGATGATGGGGGTACCGTACAATGAGCCGAAAACACCGCCGTTAGAGCTGAGGAAGGTATGTCCAGGAATTTCACGCGTCTAGAGAGGAAAGAACGTACATAGTGAAGGTTCCACCGGCCATGTCTTCAAGGGTAAGCTTGCCGTCGCGGGCCTATTGAAAGTCATTTAGTTTCTCATTGGCGCGACTCGAAAATATGGATCTCGTACCTTCTTGCCGAGACCTGCGATTTCCTTCTCAATGTCGATGAAGGACATACTCTCTGCATTGCGCACAACAGGGGTGACTAAACCCTTGGGCGTCGCGACTGCGACGCTCAAATCCACATAATCGCGGTATACGATCTCCTCTCCCTCGATGCTTGCGTTGGCAGCAGGGATCTCTTTCAGCGCATGCGTGCAGGCCTTGGCGAACGCGCTCATGAAGCCAAGCTTGACGTCATGCTCCTTCAGCACCTCGTCCTTGTACTTCTTGCGCATGTCCATGAGGGAGGACATGTCGATCTCGTTGAAGGTCGTGAGGGAGGCGGCGGCGTTTTGCGATTCCTTGAGACGCTCAGCGATGCGGAGGCGCATGCGATTCATCTTAATCTGTAATTCTCCATTCGTTAGGTCGAATATCGTTAAAAATGAGAGAATATCGACGTACCCTGGTCTCACCACGGCTGCCAGCAATAGGCCGAGGCGCCTGCTCTTTCTTATCCTCTTTCTTCGCCGGTTTTTTCTCCTCCTTCTTCGGCTCCTTCTTGCTCTCTTTGGGTTCTGGTGGGAGTCTGCCGCCCTCTTGATCTGCAGCACTGGGTGATGGCGACGAAGGAAGCTTTTTGTCTACTTGCTGGTCACCAGGTTCGCTAGTGTCTTTAGACTGGCTCTCGCCAGGTGTTTGTTCTTCTTTCGGCGGGGATGGTGCAGCAGCTGTTGGCCCGATGTTGGCCACTATCACTAGACAACGAATAGACAAATAACATACATTCACCGGTCTCGCCAGCTTCGATAACGAAAAGATCCTGCCCTACAGTCACTGTATCCTCCTCATTCGCTAGCAGCTTGACAATCTTGCCGGAAGTAGGGGCGTTTACGGAGACATCAATCTACGTGACCGTTGAGCAGTGTTGGAAAAAAAGTAATCTAAAAATTAATTGTATGATTCAACATACCTTGTCGGTCTCGATAGTGGCAACTTCCTCATCGGCAGAAACAGTGTCACCGACTTGTTTTGACCACGATTTGAGAGTTCCTTCGCTGATAGACTCTGCCATCTGAGGAACCTTCACAGTCTCAGCTAGATAGCAAAGTTAATTCCCAGGTATCTTTAGCCACCAACAAGGCAGAATGTACCTTGCAGTAGATGCGATGAGTGGAATTGCGCGCGGCGTGCATTGGCGCCGGCGACATTCCTGTATATGTCATTCAGTTAAAAAATAACATTCGCGTCTTCTATTAAGTTGCGCACCATCCTCTTGACATGCTCAGCGCAGTCGCACCGGAGACGTGCTTTGCATTGAGGAGACCGCGACCGCGCGCGACGGCAATAATACGTTTCGAGAGCATTTCGGTTGGAGGAGAAAGAACCGAAACTGAGAAGGATTAGGGAAGGCCGGTATAGAGAATCCGGACAGAAAGTGAGGAAGCAGATCTAGAGCGAGTAGTAGCAAGGAGGCGTTCGGGAAAGGTGAGGTCGGCGTACAGCTTGCCAGCGTTGACCGATGTAATTTGTTTGGTCCGATTTGACTTCGGGGACGACAGGCTTGACGCTTCCGTCACTCGATGACCACATGGTCCTCTTTCACCAATCTTTCACTGGAAATTGAGGCACGATATAATCATCAACAGTAGCTCCATGGCACGCGAAATAGTGGGCTATCAAAGCTACAGAATTGCTCTCTTCAATACCTTCCCTGCTCAAGCACCTATCAGACGCAATGTTCGAAACCGTTATATCCCGATCACTGAAGCTCCGATGAACGCGCTTACGCGTTGCCTGATCGGCGGAAAGACAAAACAGACATGACAAATCTCTGAACCACAACGTTAGCGTTGAACATCGATTATCGAACTTGAAAAGCGCTTAAACCAGGATTTAATCACAGCAACCAGCTGCTTCTGCTCAAGATATTGTTGCACATTTTCAGGAGATTTCAACGTTGCTACCTGTGCCGCCGATCACATGTCACTTATAGAGTCTCCGTGTCCATGCTTTCTGAAGCTTTTCTTGGACGATTCGTCTTGGATTACTCCGCAACTTTGGCTGAAGTTCGGCCTCGTTACCAAAGCAGATAAATTTGTTCTCTAATACCAACTGCCCTTCTGACCGTCTATGTGTGCTCCCGGGATAACGCTCATAGGGGAATCAAGAAGAACCACTTGTTTCCATGCATTTATTCAGGCCGAAGTCTTTTTACGCTGCCTAGTGATCACCAGAACTCGAATAAATTCCCGAAACGGCCCGCCTTGGTGTATAAATCCACTTGCATTAGCCTGTCTTCTATTCCCTGAAGCAAAGATGTTTGTTCGCCTAGTCACCGCTCTGTCCCTCCTCGCTTCTTCCGTATGGGCTGCCGACTGGTACACGGTGGAGTGGGACGCCCCGACATTCACTGCGATGTCCGGAGATCTGGTCGTTCCTAACCTACCACAGGCAGGTGGCACGCCGTACGTCTGGCCAGGACTGCAAAGCGGAAACGGCGTGCTTCAAGCCGTTCTTGATGGACGCAGCGGTACTTGGTGGATCGGTGAGGCCTCTTCAGATTCGATGACTTTTCAGCTATCTCATCATGTGAAACTGAAGGCGATGGATTCTATGGCACTCCTTCTCTTCCTTGGGGCAACGGATTTAACGTCAACCCTGGCGATACCGTTCACTTTTCATTCACCTCCGTGTGTATATTTCATCTTTTCATGTGCCGATAATATGGATTAAACTTGGTTTGTGTATTCAGTCCGGTACAACGTGGACATCCACATTGTCTAGCAACGGCAAGTCTGCGTCGACTACTCTGAGCATTCCGGGCAGCACCATGAACCGGCAAGTATTCATACCACACCTTTGACTGTCTTCGATTAACCTCGCTATCTTCTTAGGGCCATTTTTGCTGCAGAGGTAAAATGTATTTCACAAAAATTCCGCACGACTAATATGATGCTTTAGTTAACGAACGTGCCTTTCAATTTTGGCCCTATCACCTATGTACGTCGTCCATTTCTTTCCGTCCTATTTGTGTTCTGACCCTTGATTCCTATAGAACAACGTTAAAATCACTGCAACGACTGCCGCTTCCGGCTGGTGTGGATCAATAGCCCACCTTGGCACTTATGTATGCTTTAATTTCATACCGAATTGTTCGCGGCGAACATCTGCTGATCAATACTTTTCTGGCAGCCTTACACTGTCTCAGGTAACACTGCATCAGGGAATACATGTTCTATCTCAAAGATTGTACAAAGCAATGCCTCATAATTTCCTATGCCTAATACTACGTCAAGTAGTTTAGAACTCTGTTGATTATATTGCATATTGTTTATGGTATCAGGCAATTCCTCGAAGATGGAATGAATAAACTTGAATGGTGCGCCACATTCACTGGATATGCTCGCTGCTTAATTCTACTAGGCGTAGTTTTTAATTCTGCCAGTGAATTGCAGGGATACAAAGGATGCGGTACTTGGGATGTATCACGAAGGGCCTATTGACTCGATGTTTTTCCAAAGGTGCATCTATATTACCCCAAGAGGTTTGAATAGACAGTATTTTCGTGCCAATGCATGCACGATCTTCTCATCCAATTTATACAGATCCCGATATCGACCAGCTTCCACTGATCACAGAAGCGCATCTGAATGCCCCAGATTGACAGAAGTTTTATGGAAAGCGTTCAATGCAAAGCTGGAGAAACACTTTACCTGATGCTGCTCGAGACTAGCAAGAGATAATTTGAATTCCTGGGCAACCGCAGAATATAGCCACAAGCACTCTAAGCATAGCAGCTTCCCCGCGAACATGTCGAGACGAGCGATCTAGAACCACCGGATCGTTAGTCGAAGATACCGTAAATTACTGCATGAGCTTAGAGCGTTCAGTAGATCAACGACCGAGTTATCGAATAATGGCCATGGTCTGTGACCATAAATTCCTCTAGATGGCGAGACGATCGATTAATAACGTCGAGAAAAAGTGGAAAGCAACTTATGTACTCTGCCGGATATATAGCAATGGTTCATAGATTTGCGAAGATGTTTTCGTCAGAAAGACATTCATGAAGCCACCGAGTTATGGCTCTTAAACGGACCAATATTCTGATTTCAGTAAAGCCCCAACTCGAGCTTCAGGAGTGTTTTCGAACTGCAATCGACAAATTGCTTCAGTTCTTCATAGAAGTCCATGTGGAAAACCAACCGTAAGCTGAGATTCTGGAGGGCTGGTAAAGGATGCAGGCCAGAAAAAATGGATGACAGGTCTAGACCTGGTGCGTTGCGAGACCTCACTCGAAGAGCGCAGATTTGCGCTCCTAAGTTCTGAACGAGGGGGACCATCTCACGCATTTAGCTACTGCCGGATCGCTGTAATCCAAGAAAATTCAAGGGAAGAAGCTCACAGTAGTTGTGATACTATTTTATGTGCCAAAGGATCCGACACGCTGAAAGCTAAGGCGCGATAGCGAAGATTCATCGCAAGCTCGAAGAAGACGCTGTTTAGGCCGGGTATTGTTCGCAGAGTATCGTCAGGTATGAATCGGGCAATGGAAAGCCAAATGTCTGCAGGGATCTCCATAGTACAATAGTAGTGCGCGGGTAGAAGTGTTGCGAACATGCTAGACGCGTTTCGACTAGGGGTATTCTAACTTGGTGGAATGAATTCAGCACGAGCCACATTGTCAGAGTCTCTTTAATTGAAGTTCATTGCCGACGACACAATGGTCAGTGCAGACATTGTCGGTCTGTAAACAGTCAGGAGCTTCAACTGTCGAGACTTTGATACAGAAAATCTTGTATTGCGTTCTTGACCGCTTTAGTAGTGGTGGTTCCAGTTCAGTCGATATTCAGGTAAACATTTGGCGTAGGCGGCAGAACAGGTTGTAGTCCATCGATGACATCGATATACGCAACGTACATGC
This sequence comes from Nidularia sp. FH-822889, assembly GCA_036937115.1. Lineage (NCBI taxonomy): Eukaryota > Fungi > Basidiomycota > Agaricomycetes > Agaricales > Nidulariaceae > Nidularia > Nidularia sp. FH-822889. The sequence goes on from JASFDF010000005.1 coordinate 119,584, forward strand.
ACTATGTCGATCATTCGGATTCTTCGGACTTCATTCAGAATCCCTAGCTCTCCTCTCTCTCGTACCATCATGTCTGCAGCCCGCCCCCAGAAAATATACGTCGCCGTTGTTGGTGTAGGTCTTGTCGGTTCAGAATTCATCAACCAGCTGCTCTCTATCCCGGCCCAAACATCCCCATTCAGTCTCATCTCTCTAACCTCATCCACACGCACCATCTTCAACAAAGCCAGCCCTATCCAACCCGGTGTGGAATGGAAGTCGCTCCTGACTACGTCGTCACACAAGCCTGACCTGCAGAAGTTGACGGAGGACTTGGCCGCGCTTGTCGCTGAGAACCAACGCGTCGCGGTGGTGGACAACACGTCTTCTGAAGATGTGGCTTCGATGTACCCGGTCTGGCTTCAGAAGGGATTCAACGTTATCACTCCGAACAAGAAGGCATACTCTGGCGATATTGGGCTGTACGAGAAAATCCTAGCTGCTAGTAAGACGAGTGGGGCCAAGTTCTTAAATGAAGCGACTGTCGGCGCAGGATTGCCCGTCATCTCCACTTTGAAGGAGCTCGTCGCGACTGGAGATGAAGTATGCAACGCGTTTTCAAACCAGAAGCAATATCATTAATAGTTGTCGCGTAGATAATCAAAATCGAGGGCGTGTTTTCTGGAACCATGAGCTATATCTTCAACGAGTTCTCCACTGGAACATCTGATGGCCCGAACTTTTCCTCTGTCGTTAGTGTCGCTCGCGAGAAGGGCTACACAGTAAGTGAGCCATCCTTGCGCATGAATCTCAACTAAACTGAAGTTGTCTTGCTTGATAGGAGCCTCACCCGGCAGATGACCTGAACGGCTTCGACGTCGCTCGCAAACTTACCATCATTTCCCGCACCATCTCATCCGGCTCCGCAGTCCCTACCGCTCTTCCCAAGCTGGAATCGTTTGCTTCAGTGCAAACCGCCTCCCTCATCCCCAAACCACTGGAAGGCATTCCTACCGGCGATGAGTTCCTCTCGCGCCTCCCACAATATGATGCCGAGTTTGCAAAGCTCCGATCGGACGCAAGCGCAAAGGGCAACGTGTTGAGGTTCGTCGGCGTAGTGGACGTTGCAAACGGACTGGTCAAAGCGGGGCTGGAGAAGTACGGTTTCAAATTCTGGTTTTATCGAGATGCGCTAACACTCGTGACGGTAGATACCCCACGTCGCATCCTTTCGCTACCTCCCTTGGCGGGTCCGACAACATCATCATGTTCCACACAAAACGCTACAGCCCGCGGCCCCTCATTGTGCAGGGCGCCGGTGCTGGTGCCGCCGTCACTGCGATGGGAGTGCTGGGTGATCTTCTGAAGCTAGTCTAGACAGGGAATCTTAACAGCACAATGTACTAATAAAATTCAAGCCCAACGGGTTCAATATCAAGCTATAGAATCATGAATCGATAGAACGTAAAGACTCCAGCACTTGAAGTTTGAAGCTCGATCCAGTTAGCTGTAAGTGAAATCTACGATCGTAGATATGTTGCCCTTCAGACTGCGCTTTCTTGGTAAGTGGATCGCAAAATGGTTAGAGGACTACAACTCATGGTGTTTTCAAAACAGGTTGGTTTCTCAAGTGCACCAGGTGTTAACCCTCTGAATCCACTTACCTATCGCATCCATCAGTCGACGCCACTCCTATCGTTTACCCGTTTCGACACCGGAGTGTAAGGTGGATTCCGCCATGAACACCCCCAGCGGGTGAGGTAAACCGTGCTCCTCATCGCCATACATATTCCAGGATCTAGAAGACCCCCCAAGCTCTGCGGCTCCATCCAGCTCCACAAGTCCTTCCAAAGCTTCCAACGATATGGTATCGAGCGTGCTTGTGATATACAGGAGGCTCCTTACAACGCCTACCCAACATCTTGGTAAGTACCAACAGGCTTTTTGAGTTGCAGGGCGGGCAGTGGAGCCCTTGCGGTCTAACGAGATTAGGCAGGGGTGATAGACTAGAATAGGTGGCTGGTGGGTCAGACGACCTTGCTTGGAGTCCTCCATGGTCAGCTGGTGAGCTTGTCTCTTTTATTGGTCTTGTGAGCAGCAACCTTTCTGATAATTCACACGTACGGCAGCATTGTGCGGGGTCCGGGGACAGGAATTCTTTGTATGCCGGCGCTCGGGAACGGGAGGGCAGGAGTATCCGAGTGCTCTGAGTGAAGGTGAAGTATGGTTGTGAGAGAAAGCGAAGTACGAGGACACTTGTGGTGCGATGGTCCTTGAAGACGGTCTTCGTAAAGACCTAGATCGTGTTGCCTATGGAGACAATACCCTCAGCGGGTGACCTTGAAGGCAAGGTCGCGCTCATCACAGTACGCACAAATTGTTCCAATTCCAATACCTTCACTCAACTTATTCGTCTGTCTCCTACTTAAGGGTGCAGCCAGTACGTCTCATCCCTGCACCCGGTGCGTCTCTACACTCGAAGCTAATCAGCATTCCAGGCGGCATCGGCCTCGCCACCGCACACCTCTTCCTCACCTCCGGTGCCCTCGGGCTCCTCCTCATCGACCGCGAGCTCTCCGCGCTCCAAGCGGCCTTCCCACAGGACCTTCACGCCCAGTGCGAGCTCATTCCCGCGGACGCAGCATCCGAAGACGCAATATCCGCTTGTACAGCGCGTGCCCTCACAAGGTGGGGCCGGCTCGACGTCGCGGTGCTCAATGCGGGCGTGTGTGAGCCTCGGGTGGGGATTTTGCAGACGGAGGCGGGGGCTTGGGAGAGGATTATGAGGGTTAATGGGCTAGGGGGTATGTATATTTCGTTGGTGTTTTTGGCAAGTGCTGATTTGGGTGGGGAGACAGTGTTTCTGGGAATCAAACATGCCGGGCAGGCAATGATGAACAACCCCGGAGGCTCCTCAGGCTCAATCGTTGTCATTTCCTCCCAGCTCGGGCTTGAAGGTCTGTCTCCTCCCTCTCTCCTTCCCTCCCTATCCGTCTCATCTCCCCTATCTTACCTTCCCTCTTAGGAGCCCCGGGCCTCTCCGTCTACTCTGCCTCTAAATTCGCCGCCCGCGGGCTCGCGCTCACCGCCGCCGCCGAACTAGGCCCGCACGGCATCCGCGTGAACACCGTGTGCCCAGGGCCCATCGAGACGCCCCTGCTCGAGGTGTTTGATAAGGCGGATTGGGAGAAGATGAAGGAACGAGCGATGCTTGGAAGGCTTGGGAAGCCGCGGGAGATTGCAGAGGCGGTGCTGTGGTTGGCGGGGGAGAGGAGTGGGTGAGTTGAGCTTTTGGTTTTGCGTCCGGGATAGCTAATGAGGAGCGTCTTTCTAGGTTTTGCGTGGGGACGACGTTGAAGGTTGATGGTGGGTATTCGAAGTTCGGGTAGGAAGTGGTGGGCGTCGTTACGTAGTAGGTGGGTGCTGGATCTTCTTGCTCGTTTCTTCGTTACTTATGGAATACCTACTAGATTTACAATGTACAGCTGTATATAGTAGAATGCAAATTCAATGCTTGCCTTTTCGTTGTCCTCAGAACCTGCGCTGTTTGCTTAGATTTTCATAACGAAGCTTACAGCTCGAATGACCATAAGGACACTGATAGGCTCCATACGCGTTCTGCACGCTTGTTCTCGTCTAGTCCTATTCAACAGTATCCGGGACGATAGTCAAGTACGAATGATCACGATACCGATGTCGAAATCCATAGCCAGACAAAAAAGTATCAGACAGTGCAAGAACTCAGGGCACGTGATAAGGCTTCTCATTGTACTATTGTACCCTTTGCTATGGATGCGTCATGGGCGCCGGATATCAGCAGCCTCTGCATTCGCTCTGTAGGGAAGGGGAGAACAAAGAGTTTCTTTTGAAGAACGCTCGATGGGACTGCTGTTGGCTGTTATATTCGAACTAAGGTTCTAGCGGCTGTTGGGCTACATGGCAGTGTGTGCGAGCGGGAAATACCAGGGTTACGTGTGTTTCGATTTGATTTAGACGATGCTAGCAGGGGACAAATTCTTCTTCTCGCGCGATGACTTGATGCTAATTTATTATGTAGCAGACGACGCTGTAAGCTCTTCTCGCGCGATGTTAAGATGAATTATTGTCTGCGGACAACGGTTTCAGAAGGATGGTACCCCCACGCTTCGAGAAAATGCTAACGTTTGACAACGATTGTACATTAGCCTTGTCAACATGCCCAAGCTTGAGTTCATGTACGTTCGTGCAATTACCGTAAGTGAGTACCAAGGCTCAACTCGTGTGAAAGTGAGTATAATAACGGTTCTAATTCGCCTCACGGATCCTGATGATCATTGTTCGAATATTCGCTTGTCTAGTAGATCAATACATTACAATGGGATGCCGTATACTTACTACCACTATCACTACGGGATCATGATTGATTAGTTATTGTGTTAGCGGGATCAGCGCTCAGCAATGGTATCAGGTAGCTGCTATACGTTGGCTGTAGGAAGGGATAACGTCATTGTTCGTCCAGTTGTTCTGGTAGGTTCTGAGTGATGGATAGACAGTGTTCAAGTAGGAGACAATGGCATTTGTTGGGGAATGCAGCATCTGCGGAAGTATGGATAGTAGATGGTGTCGACTTCGACGTCTTGTTCGAGGTATTGTTTGTGCAGGGATGGAAGAGAATGGAGAAAAGGGCATTATCATTCGTCAATATAGTAGTACACGTACGATAGCGAGTAATGGAAGCTCTGTACTAGATAGAGGAGATAACAATAGAGTCTAGACTGCTTACGCTGTGCACGTATCTTATAGCACTGCAATACCGTCCGTGTACGAAGCGCACGGAGATCACGGTGTCGGGCGCGAGCGAGCGAATGTTCGGGAAGGTTGCCCAGTCGGGGAGGTGCTGGGGATGTGGCGGGTATTGCGCGGCGCTGGCCTGGGAATGATGCCATGGTGTTTTTTGCTTAGTGCTGGCTCGAGGAAGGTGGACAGATCCGTAGAGGCGAGGTCCTGCGCAGCTTGATGTTGGCGGCCTGGCCCCGGAACGGGGGTTGGTGCTCGTGCTGGGAACGGCGCGGGAGAAGTGAAGGTAGGGTGAGGGCGAGAGAAGGAGAAGCACGGTTTCATGGGAAATAAGCCCTCTAGGCCCGGCTTCGAATTTGTGTGATAGATGACATTGCAAGGCACTGGAATGAGTCCGAGATGGAGATAGGGATTCGTAGTGGTGGTAGTTACTGTGAACGGCCGTTGTCGTCGCTGTGTCGGGCATCGGGATGAGGTGGGCCTGTCCGTCACAATAGCATGAAGTCACGGAATCTAGAGAAGAAGCGTCATGGTTAGACAGCCGTCCTTACATACGCCCCGCCCGACTTTGTCAAGGCCATTGAAGGGCGGGGCGGGTATTAGACTAGGCATGGCGATGATCAGAAGCGTGCTCGATCGCAGTACATTGCGGATTGAGTTGGGCAGATCAGTAGCTTGCTGTCTCAAGGGCTGGCTATTCGCGGAGAATAGATACCGGGGGACAGAAAGAGGGTAGGCCCTGAAATGGTGGGATCAAAGCGTGGACCCTGGTGGTGCTGGATGGGGAGTGGCGAGGTGGGCACGTGGGGTATGGCAGGGTGTGGAGAGTGGAGAGCGTAGGGCTGGAGGTTGTTGGGTCGGATAGCGGAGAGCACGATGGAGGGCTGTACAATTGATAATACCGGCACAATTGGTCGTGGTTACGAGCCAGTGACAATGCTCAGTGTGACCGGATTAGGCAAGAACGGCATTATCGGCAGCGGCGAGTGAAAAATGAAAAACGCCACCGGGGATCAACAAGGCCAAAGCAGTCGCGGACAGTCGGGGGATATTAACAACGCCCCACCGCCCATTCACATCCCATTTCCCATCATTCCACCCACCCACCCCTCCCCCCTCGCTCTCCTCAACCTACCCTCCCCTCCCCGCCTGCACCCACTATGATGCTCGTTCCCAAGCCACCCCCCATGCCCCACCACCACCGAAGGTACCCCTCTGCACCCCCCGCCGTCATCGTCCAGGCTACCCGCACACCGGGCCTCCTGTCGCTCTCAAAACCCCCGCAGCCTCAACAGCTCAACCGCCCCTTACCCCAGCGCACGCTTCCATCCCAGCAGCGCCACCAGCCCAAGCCGTTACCCAAGGTGGCTCGTGCGCTCGCACCGCCCGCTGAGATCGGAGAGAAAGAGCCCAGGAAGGACGCGAAGAAGTCCGCACAGGCCGCCCTCCTCCCCGCTGCGCACATCGCTTCCCCCCGGGGCAGACCCGCGAAGCATGCTGGAAAGGACAAACCCATCGTGACTAGGTGTGACTCATCGTTCGACCCCTGACATGTTCAATTCTCATTCTTCCCAGGAGCGCCTCGCACTCGTCCCCCCACGGCAAGCACAACCGCCAGCCTTCCCCGCCCATCGCACCCGCATCCGAGTCCTCGCAGGCAGAGGTATCCCCACCCGCACACGCAAACCAGTTCGACCCTTTCCTCGATAATTCCATGTCCGCTAATAACTCAACCAACAACAACCCAACTCTCGCCTCCCGCCCTTCTGGCAAGCTCGCCCGCCGCCGCCAGCAACAGCAGCAACCCACTCCCCCGTCTACCCCGACTCCCGCACACACCAAGGCCATCCCCGTCCCTAAGAACACCCGCGCACGGACCACCACTCACAACAACCACCATCAGCAGTTGTCTCGCTCCGTACCCCTGCCCACGCATGCCCACCCGAACCCTAAGCGCAACTCCGCCTCCGCCGTGCCCACCCCCGCCGTGGATCCCTTCCCCATCTGTGACGACCTCACCGACGCCGGTGACCTTTCTGACACCGACGAGCCACCCCGCACGCCCACGCGCAAGCCCGCGCGCGCAGCTGCGGACGACGCACCGCGTACCGCGCCGTTATCTACTCGCACGCCAGGCGCCTTCCCGTTCGCCCTGGCGCACTCGCCGCCCCCTGCGGCGGGCAGGCGCACCGTGCCCCGGCAGCACAGGCGCACGCCCAGCGAAGGCATGTTCGCGATGTCCTCGGATGAAGAGCCGTCCTTCTCCTCCTCCTCTACGGGGTCCTTATCCGGTGGGCTCAACCCCTCCGTGCAGGCCTTGTTCGGGCTCGTCACGCCCCGCTCGTCGTCTATGCCCTCGTCGCCGTCTTCCGGGTTCCCGTTCGGCACGCCCGTCCCTTCGCGTGCGCAGGTGCAGCACTATGCGCACCTCACCCCGGCAGAACGCGAGGCGGAGCTCGAGCGCGATGCGGAGCGCGAGGTGAAAGGGTACTTTGCGAGCTCTGCGTTCCAGAACTCGCCAAGCCCCGAGGAGTTGCCCGACCCACTTTTCGTTTAATGTTCAGACGGTGTTGAGTGCCCCCGCGCACTCGGGTTTTTTTTTTTTTGATTAGATGCTGCTGCTGTCGTTCTGGTCGCTGTTGCTGTTCTTTTTTCCCGCTCGCCCTGCTGTGTTTCTTCGTTATCGTGGCTTTTTTTCCTATCGCTCAGCCGAGGTGTGTGTGTGTTGTCTCCGCTGGCGGAGATAATTTATTAATTAATTATTTTCCCCTTATAGCCTTTTTGGGATTTCTGTTTATCGCACTATACCACCCCCCCTCACACTCGACTCTAGATGTGTTCCCCATCCTCTCACGCTGCACGCACTACTACCACGCCATTCCTTTACCCGCCCACCCCTCCGTCAAGCTCAAGGAGAATATCATGCACCAGCCAAATTACCAAATCTTACCCACAGCTAATCCGATCACCCCAAAATCCACCCTCCGCCGACCCGATATGAATAGCAATTAAAAAGCATCTGTACCACCACCAACCAACGCACGCATACCAATATTCATCACGCATATCGGGCTATACCGTCACCTCCCACCGACTTTTTTTTGTTGTTTTTTTCTCGTCTACGTCTCTCTGGGTTAGATTCGGTGTTTTTGGCTGGTCGCTGTTTTTTTTCCCTTCTGTTGTCAAGATCGCTCTTACGCTTCTGTCGTGTTTGGGTACTTTCATCGCCGGCTGGGTCGGATGGCCCAGTTGTGAGGGCCCGAGGACGCCTATTTGTTCAAGCGTCGGTACTTGGGCCCAACCCCCTCCCCTCTACCTCACCTCTATTTCTTCGTTATTCGGCACCCTGTACCCAGGCAGCAGGAGCAGCGTGCACTAGATTCCTCCTCCTTGTCCTCCTTTGGTTCCATCACACGCTACGCATATATACATACATCCCAAGGAGCGCCCTGTTCATCGAAAAGAAAACACCACTACCGTCCGCTACTTCATCATCAAATCATCAAATCACCCACACCCACTCTCGTGTATTGTGCCATCACCCTTCTCCCCACCTCTCATTCACTTCCTGCTAGCCCCGCACTTGTTATCCCCCCATCGTCGTCGTCGCACTCCAGCATACCATCGTCGCTTTTTTGGTTATATCATTATAGGTTTCTACTTTCTTAGTGTCCACCCCAACCAACAACACCTTTCTGTTCCCCTACCAACAACCGCTGTTTTGGGGGCTTCATGCGCGATGACGACGACTTTGGGTATTACAAATTTCGATGGCTTGGAGGAGGACGTGTCGAGGATGGGGATGGGGATGGGGTGGTGGCAAGGATATGATGCACACCCGGCATGGCTTTACGTTCAGGACACCCGCGCGCGCTTTTGGGAGCCAACCGCCCCCCACCCAGAATCGGCGGTGGCGGTATGCCACCGTTGTACGATGTTTTTTCTTTTCTCGCTTTCTCGCACCCCCCACAGGTGCAATTGTGTTATTAGCTGCCTTGGCTTGTATAAAAGGAACCTCGCCTACTACCACCTACTGCGTCGGCCCCTACTCTCTTCTCTCCACCGCCACCTGAAGGCGCGCTTGATACCCTATGAAGGAGAAGACGAAGAAGAAGCGCCGCCTGGAGCGGGGGCCGGCTTAATTTATTCCTCCGTCACCAACGCACCCGAGGTCGGGGCTGTTCACCGCCCACACACCTACCCACGTCTGCGAGGGACTGCACACCCCTCGCTGTTCTTTCTTCCTCTTCTTTTTATGCTTACGCCTTTTTACGCTCCCTACCTCTTTTTTTCACCTTCTCACATCTTGTCTTATTACTACAACCCATAACCTTTCTCGCTCTAGCGCCTTATCTTATTTTATCCCGAACTTTGTTTCCTTTATTTTTTATATTTTTCTGTGCGTGCGTATTATTATATCGTCTCCGGCGGGCACTCTATTCCTCCTTCCGTCGCCTACACCCTTCTTCCCATACCGCCGCTACGACCCCCCTGGGTGCTCGCCTGCTACTACTACTTGTTACCCCTCCTCATCTTGATTCCCTCTTCATCATGTCACACCCCATAAACCAAAGTGTATCGAGTACCAGGATCGATTTCTTTTATTACGTCGTTGCATCCTTTTTTCTTTTTCTTTTTCTCTTGTCTTTTTACTTCCCTATCCCCACACTTCATTATCGACCGGTGCTCCTTCCTTGGCGTTTGCGTGCGCTGGCTGTTCCTGTTGGGCTGCGAGGCGGTGTGTGTAGTTGGTGAGTCGCCTGTTTTTCTGTGTAATGATGAGGCTGATCCTTATTCTTTTCTTTCAGTTCGCACTACACCCCGTCGATACAGCTGCCTCTCGCGCACGCGCGCCTCCCACCCCACACGGCTGCATGCTATCGTGCTTCATAATTTTCTCCCCTCGTGCATCATCGCATCATACGGACTCAAAGTCAATGAAGTCAACTATAGATTGTACATGTATATACAATACTTTTTCTTCTCTCTCCCATATATCCCTCCCTCCCACATCCCTCCTTCCACCCGCGGACCCCCAAAGCCAAATGTATTACATCCATTCCGCCTTTCCCCCCAATCCTCGAGTAGTATAGTATATCGCCCACATACACGCCGCACATCACACCCCGACTACCCTACACTCTTTTAACCTTTTCTTTCGTCTGTTATTTGTCTTCCCCGCTCATCTTGCCCGCCGCCGTACCTGCATCTACTACCACCACGCTCTCTCCAGACATGGGCTGATGATCCTGCTGTATTTGGCAGGGGAAGCTTTGTGGATGGGATAAAACCGCTTCACTCCTCCCCTGGTTCATACTATACCAGATTAAGTACTTACCTGGTCGTTAATATAGTAAATTGGTGAAATTCAAAGTGTACAGTGCATTATCGTATGGGGAGAATTATAAAGCATAAATATTTCGAGGATGTGAGTAAGTGCTCTGGTCGTTGGAACAAATAGCGGACTATAGAAGGCGGCTTTGTTTCGAACCAATACCTTCTTTTGAGGCTCCCTCGTTCATTGAATTCCATCCTCACTCGTCGCTATCTGAATAGTATGTCTATAGCCGTCACCCTTGAAACCCTGAAAGAAAGTCTGCAAAATCTTCATCTTAAAGTCGATCCTGTTGCATTGTTTGAAGAACTGGAGAAACAGGCTCAGAGGTGCTCGCGATCCAGGCTTCACGGGCATCGCAGCCGTCAATGACCCTAGTCGAAGGCAAGTACCTCCACCTTGCTTATATTCACCTCTCACGTACTTATCTACTCTTTATACAGTAGCTAATGTATCAATGAATCTCATGAAATCTTAGCCTGGTCCCCCGGGGCCCGTACGAATCCACCACGGAGGATTTCGTCTAGAGTGAAGAGCAGAACGCTAACGTCGCAGTCTCCTTGAACGTACTAAATAAATTATTTGGGGACAGAATACCCGTTACCTACGGTCCAGGCAGCACTCTGGGCCATCCATTCAAGTCTGGCGACAGCAATCTCCAGAAGGACATGGTCACCTACTTTCTTGGCCATTGAGGCTGAAGATTATCACCACCCGCGTCACAATCAATTCAGCAGTCCGCCCGCCAAACGAATCGGGTTTTTTTTTTATCATTCACTGGTGTAGGTTTTCCCTTGACCAACTCGATTATGGCGCATCATCGTTGAAGACTTTTCAGAAACTTCCACCAGGAAACACATCGGGCTATGGGATTGCTAAAACGTATGCCATTTGTTTCGTATTTTTGCGTTGTTTTCCTATTTACAGTGTCGTTTGGGCATCACAGGTATATGCATCTGTCGGCCGATTTCCCTACTCCTTGATTCAAGTAGTAGGTTTGCATACACTTCAGTTTGTGCCGGAATTCGAAGGTGATGCATGCTCAGTTCTTCTGGGACTCGGTGGAGAGTAGAGCTAATCCAGGCCCACACCATCTTGTCTCGTGGATCGGTTGCCTTGGGTCCCTGTTATCTTTATCGAGTGCAAGTTGCAATACTGATAAACTAGATGGGTGCAGGCAGAGTATGCAAGAGTATGCATCGCACATGCATCAAGACATATATCTATATTTACCCGGCCTTTTCCATCCTGACTTCTATCACTCGACCACTGGAACTCTCTAGTTCAGACACTCCAGTTTTTATTCATATTTCTTGTCTGAACTATAGACTCGAACGAATCGGTAGACAAATCGGCAATCATACATCATAACTATGACTCTTGAGACGCGCTTATCTGTGTTAACATTGTTAACACTTCAGCTACTTTATACCGACGCAAACATTGTCACTTTAACTTAGTTTTCAATCCAACATTCCCCAAGATATACCATGTACATTCACGCGCGTTACACTCAGCAATTCTTCGGAAGGGTTTAGGGCATCGAGTCAGGCGCTCCTCAACCGGAGACAACCGCCCGTCTGGCGTTGCGGTGCTGCTTGCGACGTGCTGCGTATTGGCTGCGTATCCAGGGTGCCTCGACCGCGCTTGACGAAGAAAAAGCAGTATCAAGCCAGTTGCGGAACCGCAGACAGACCTTCAGCTACAACCACCATTGCCCCCATCCCCCGACCAACGATGGAGATTCCGACGGACATCTGGCTCTATATTGCGCGGTTTATACCAGACGAGACGCTGCGAGCGATGCTGAGCGTAAACAGTATCTTCTTCGACCTTGGGATGAATCTACGCTATCGAGACATATCGTTTAACAGCAGAGATCCTTTGACTAAGAAACGATTGTCGCGGCTGCTGTGAGCTTGTTCCTTTGAATCGTAAGGGTTGCTCAACATATGCGAATATTGCAGTGATGCAGCAGTAGCCAGGCGCGTTCGATGCCTTCGGCTACGCCTCACCCATGTCAAACATGTATTAAGGAGCCCGGAGGAAACGACTTCTGTCGGATTGCTGAGGCAGCAACTCACTTCCGTCCTTCACCGTACCTTCCACCGCTCCTCTGCGCCCTCGTCCACCAGAGATTTCCTCAAGAATGCTCAATCTTCAACGGCAAACGAAGATGCTGCAGCGAACGCAAACGCACCTGCTTCGTTTGAGGATACGATCAAAGGTTTGACTGCGGCCTTCCCGGGGATGGTCAACCTCCAAGAGCTCTACATAGACTCCTGGGATCTTCCTCCGCAATTTGATCTCGACCAATTCTTTACTACCGCATGGTCAAGCTTTGGGGGGAATCTGCGGAAGCTCTCGTTGTCTGGAAATCTTGAAGGCTACCGCCTTCTGATACAGTCATGCCCCAGATCGTGCTTCCCTTCGCTTGAGGAATTGGGGCTGGAGTTCACGAACAATCTTCAGCGCGTAGACGACGACGGAGATGGTGCCATACTCGTGGATATTGTTGCTCCCTTTCTTAACCAGTTACGGCGGCAGCTCCACTCTCTTCACATATGGTCCTGGGCATCGTTAGATTTGTCGTCCTTCTTTTTTAATCTGCGCCCTTTGCTTGCCCTCCATGACCTGAGCTTACGGATGGCTTTCAACCGGGCTTTCAGAGAGGATCCGTCTGGTCTACGACAGTTTCTCAAGATCAATTCTAGCACCGTCCAGAAACTCGACTTGCGGCTTAAGAATCCTTTGGGAACAATCATTAGTCCGGCATCAGAAGATCCCTTATGCCAATGGCTCAGTGAATGCATCTCTGAAACACAGTTGTTCGCCAACATCAGAGCCATCGACATCTATCCTACAAAACTTCCAGCCGGCATGGAGGTTCTTCTAGGATTCATCCAACAGTCCTCTCATCATCTAAAGGACTTTGTAGTCAAAGATCGTTATCTGCATGCAGATGAAATACTATCTTTGGTTGATGCTCTGAGCTCATGCAGCCACTTACGATATCTTCGATTGAATATCTGGGCCTTCAATGTTGTCCTTTTCGACACCCTGGTGGAAAAGCTGCCATACTTGCAGCGTTTATGGCTTTTCGTTGGAGATGCTGGCATTGATGAGCCCGAGGTACAGTACATCTTCATGTTGATTTTACTTTTCATTGATTTGTATTTTTAGGAAACATTTATCTTGAATATCCAGAAGCGTTCCTACAAGTGGAATTTGGATGATATCGGGATTTGGAAAAGTGGGAATAAGTTGGATGGAAGGATCATGAGTTTGTTGGCACGAAGCATGCCATCCGTTCAAAGCTTCTGGGGTAATGGAGACATGACATTGGAAGACTACTAGAGAGCTTGTCCCTCGACTTGAATTGAAGCATATGCCTCACGGATTTCATAACGATTGACTGGCTGCCATCTATTAGTAATTCAAGCTGGATTCAGAAGGACTTCACATGAAGCAATACACTTTTCATTGTACTGTTTTAATATAATCACTAAGATGCCACACCGGACTTGAGTTGACTGAATCCCTTGGAGTTGTTCATAGAAGTGATGAAGATATTTAGAAGATGTAAAAAGAGTTGAAGCATGGAAGGCAAATGGCGGGCCATTAATCACTATCTTCGCAATCTCAGGAATGCCATGTCCACTCCTATCACCGACTCATCATTCACCATCCTCAGAATCCGAGGATGATAGCTCCGGATCACCATGCATGTAAAACAATAGTCGTTGCAGCTCCTCGTCTTCGTCATCACCCAGCGGAGTCGCTGGCATTCTAAATCGCACACCATCCCGAGGGCCAAAGCCTGAGTTTAGAGCTCCATAAAATCGAAGAGCTTCTTCAGTAAGGTGACGTCCACACCATCGTCAAGACATTTTGAAAGTTCCGTTTCATGCTCGGTGACGTCTACCATCGGCTTTACGACTGCAAAGACATAGTGCAGTATGTCAAAAGGCATTCTTGCTTGAATAACTTGAGAGCCTTCGACGCTGAGAATCTGGTGTTCATACCGTAAGTGAATGACCCAGGAGAGGACAAAGGCACTGGTTTCTATTCCAATAGTCGGGAATAACGTATATCAGAAATCTAACATCCAGTCTCATCAATGTCAAAGGTCCAAGCATTTATGCTTTCACTGGCTTCAAGGCTTTAGGATGATCCAAATTCCTGAAGGACAGGTGTGGGACAGACGATGCAGGTTGATTAACCGCGGACTAATGACTAGAATCTCCAGAGATCGATCTGATGGTGAGGAAAGAAGGTTAAGCAATGAAGGATGTCTGGTAATCTTCGCTTGCCAATGCCTGGAGAATTCCGTTGTTCGGAGCGCAGGCATGGTCAAAACTCGAAAATCCTGTCACATCGGGATTCCCCCGGACAGAAAGGTAATTAAGAAATGGCAGTGTGACTGGTGTCTGCAGATCCATACCGTCTACCTCATGTAGAGAAGCGAAGGTCATCAGGCGACAATAAGTTAGCTGGGAGCATTTCCCCACTGTGGTAAGTGGGGTACTTATTCTCATCACACATGTATCTCCTTCCAACTATGGTTGTGAGCTGTGACCGGGGAATAGGTAGTTCAAGGAAATGTTTGTTTTAAGATGAATGGTTGACATGCTGCGGAGATGAGGAGCCGAGAAGAGGGATTTCAGGTCGTGCACGGTCACCATTTGGCGTGTGTTGACGGTGCTCACAGCCGCGATGTGGTCGAGCTCTCTGCTCAAAGTCTGAAGCAGACGCAGCTCGAGCTTTGGGTGCCTCGAAAGCGTGAATCCCAATAAAGACATGCGGAAATCACAATATTTCTCCACCTCCGCTGAAAAGGTACCAGAGTCCGAAATATTAGGTCAAAGACCTGATGAACTTCTAGAGAAAAGGTCCTTTGACCGTCCCGTTGAATAATCGATATGGAAAGAGATCAGCTCCCGGAACGCCCCAGCCACAGTTTGAATGTGTCTTGCTCAGGGGTCTTTTGTAAAATTCCCAAGTCGTTTTTCTCTGTTAATACTTGGATACCGGAGAATTTGATAGTGGCGGGGATACAGAGACTACGCTAGAGACGCGGCATTGACGGAGAGACCGTCCTCCAGGAACGACAGACACAGCCAAGAAATAGTGGAGCCTTTCTTGTGCTTATGACAGCTTTGTGCTCGGTAGACAGGCACTACGTGAATATCTCCTCTATGATATCTCGAGGTAACTGCTGGTCACCTGGTAGTAGGAAACCATGAAATGAAGTAACAAACAGTTTCAGAGCATATTGCTTTTTTGGAAACGGATCATCTACATTAAAAACATGTTGTGAATGCAAAATCACCGCGTCCGAACCTTTCATAGGAGCCATAACAAGGATAGCAAGGCTGGCAGTTAGTTTTCCAACATCCGCGATTGAAGACAACGATTGAAGAAGTTGTTTGTTCCCAAAGTGATATGTGAAGCACTTTCCAAAAAACGTGCGAATAAGAGTCAATACCTGTTGAGAATAGAAAGAAAGTTGAGAATCCAGGAGTGAGAATGGGAGACGCGGCGGCTGAGCGCAGGAGTTGTCACTGAGATCTGCATCACAGTTTATTTGGCGAAGCCTTCCAGCACAAACAAACATATGGCCAATTTTGTTTTCGTGATTCACGACTGCAACTCTACCTTAATTACACCGACGATGGATGGCCCTGTAGACGAGGAGAAGAAGCCATTCGACGCTGAAATTGGACAGAACGACTACGACGCCCAACCGGACCCAGATGAGATTCTGCAGATAGACCAGGAGCGTGGTAGTGGACGAGTGTGGCTCGTCAAGGTTTGTAATGTCATCCCAGCACCATAGCAGCAGCGCTACCCTTCTTGCGCACCACTCAGATTCCAAAATTCCTCCTGGAGCGCTGGTGTGCCGTAACTGCAGAAAATGTGCATCTAGCCACCATTCGCGTATACAACAATAATGGCAAGACTCGTATGGTCCTCTTTCTTCCTCCAAATTATGACCCCAACAACCCGGACACCCCACCACCGAGCCAGGACCCGAAACGCCCTGTGTTTGAACACGCCACTGCGTACCCGAGTGCGAATGAGCCTGACTCTTATGAGCTCGAGATGGTGCACGACGTCGTGGAAAACCAGATTGTAGTCGCCGAGCAACCGAAGGACCTGTCACTCAGTGCCTCCACCAGCGCCGCAGCTGCAACACCCAACACGCGGGCGAGGAATACATTCTTCTCGGGACGGATAAAGCACGAGTGTTCCCTCCGCCCAACATTCAATACGAGCTATCGCAAGCAAATGAGGGATCGCCATATGAAATATAACACGCGCACGCGGCAGATCAGGATGATAGAGGACGCTGGAGTTCCAGGAGGCAGAGGGGGGATCAATAGGCTCGGCAGTGGTGTCGGCGTGGGTGCTGGTGGTGCTTTCAGTGACCTTATCGTGCGTAACTTTCTTTTCTCCCTTCCATTCATGAAATGCCCACATACTATTACAGAAAACGAAGCCGAAGCAAGCTAAGGGCACCTTCGAGCGCATGGCCCGCATGCCGCGGAACCAGCTTCTCGATCAGATATTCACCCACTTCCGCGAGTTGCCCCGGTGGGGCATCAAGGTCCTGCGAGAAAAGACTCAGCAGCCCGAAGTGTATCTCAAGGAGGTGCTCTCCGAGGTCGCCTTCTTGCACCGCAGTGGCGAATACAACGGTTTGTGGGAGCTCAAGGAGAACTTTAAGGATCCTGGGGTGAGCAGTGCTGTGATCCTGGTGTGTGTGGCTCTATACTGACCCAGCATGTTCCTTTGCAGATAAAGGCCGAAAATGTCCCTGTTGGCCCTCCGGGTGATGGAGATGTCAAGATGGAGAACGCGGACGAGTACGATGATGATGAAGACGACGACGAAGATGAAGATATGGAGGAAATCTCATGAGCATTATTGGGTGGTATCTTCCGTTTCGCTTCACTATTTGTCTGGACTTTCATACAGCCAGATGGGCTATATACCACTTTCGTCATGATTTATATGTATCTTTGTAATTGGTAATTTATATAACACGGTTCTCATGATGGTTTATTGACATTTCGCGAGTCACTTTGCAGTCCCAAATCGTGTTCTATCTGCTTATGGAGGTTTGACCAGACCTTCAAATTTTGAACTGTGTTTTTGACTTGAGGTTTGGACAAAAACATTTTCAAAAGAGGGCTTAGCTTTATGTAGCGTATCTATCGCACACAAGTTAATAAGTACATTGACGTTATCTACTGCATGTCGAATATAAAAGTGAATATTTAATAAATATACTGAGACAAACCAAGCACATAGTCATTATCTACTGCATGTCGATTATAAAAGTGAATATTCAATAAGTCTACTGAAGAAACCGAGAGTACAAATCCTAATCCGTGTCGAGCACGACTTCTAGACTGAGAGAAGAGTCGCTACCCACCTCTCCTCGAAGAGTGTGGTTGGGCAACAGTGACGTCTTGAGGTGCTTGATCATAGGATCGCAGATATCAATCCTCCCCAACCCGTCCGGAATAGCGCCAAAGCGGACTGCAACTGGCACGGTCCTGTCGCAGTCCACAATGTATATGGCAAATATCGGCGATTGGTCATCCTTGAAGCCTATAGGAAACTCCTCGCAAAGCAGAACCTGCGCCCCAACGGCAGAGAAGACTTGTGCGTTCCAGCGTTCGAGGACAACTCCTATGTCGTCTTCTGCTTCTTCGTCCGTCGTAGGCGAGGAACGCCCATGGGCATAGGGGTGGTCGAGATCCTCGTGGTTGTTCCATGCAGCTATGACATCCTGGAAAGTAGATAATATTATTAAGTTAGAGAGAAGAAAACTGCAATATGAGGATAGGACTGACGATGACGAATTTTCTCCAGTCTTCCGATGAGATTCCGTACTCTATAGCTGCATCGGGTGTCTTGTATCCCGAATGAACATTTGGAAGTAAACGCATATCGATGACTTTCGTGGCCTTACACGAGGGAAGATAAGGACTTGAATTGGGTTTCGAGGGCAAAGTCTGCTGGGTATTGGGTTCAGGAGATGCGGGTTGCGCAGTGATATCTAGATTTTCTGCTTGTAGTAGTGGCTCCTCGGGCGCCGCAGTGACTTCCTCGATGACAGACAGAGTATCCTCCGCATATTCTTCAGGACGCTGAGTCGGAGTTGTGTATCCAGCAATTATAATTGAAGGTACCTGCGGGGAGAGCGCAAGGGAGGGGATGCCGGGAGTAGGGACGATCGGAAGCGGAGCATCTGATTGCACTACTGACTTTTCTCGCATCCACTGCCTCGTTCTTGAAATCCATGCTTCATCGAGCATTCCTCCATAGTGTCCGAATGTGAATAACACCAATAATAAATAGACAATCCCGAGTCCTAGGAGGGCGGATATGGCGATTCGAGGACCTAAGGCGGCTTGGGAAGTGGGCAGAATGCGATCTCTATCGTGTATGGACCCACTGCGCCATACAAAAGACATAATCGATACTATGAATAACACCATTGACCTATGAATTCCGTCAGAGTGTTTCGAGGTTCGCGAGTGTCGGGGACCTACCATGACAGCCAAATGGCGGGCATTGCAAGGAAAACCCATACATTCCACAAAAGATGGGTTTTTACCTTCTGAGCTTCCTAGAGCAACAAGCACCGTTAAAATCATATACGTCAGCGAGCTGTTGTAGATGCTTACAAAGGCCCATTCAGCAGCCCGGTGCATTTCAGTCATGTTGTCAAAACCAACGAAGTAGATCCATCCATAAGTCAAACTAAGCAAAGAGAGCACCACGGAAAATAACCCAGAACATCGAGTAACAGAGTCAGAGGAGGCAGATTCAGTTTGAAGAATAATAAGGATAGGGCTGACCGATACTTGGAGATCAGGGATGGCAACGTCAATAATTCCAAAGATGCACTCACAATAATAGCAGAGCGGATATAATACACAGCAATCCCCACTCCTTCCGCAGAGAGTGGATCAATGTTTCCCAGTTATACTTAAGGGCAAGATATCGTCGCGGGATATTAGGTTCTTCGGTGAACGGAAGAAACGGAAGAATGCCCTCTTGCTTCTGGCGCGTCATTTCCAATGCCAAGGTCTTGATTTCAGGCATACTGATATCCGCCTCCTTGAAGATACGAGTAACGCGGAGAAAGTATAGCTTCGGAAGACAAAAATGGAGGTAGAGATATAGCCGACGGGGTATAACATCTAAGAGGATGATAGGAACCTTCGTAACAGCGGACGTACACCACGGCAGAATAAATTTCGCTTTGCCACGATCTTGATTCTGATGTGCGTGGTAAAGGGGAAGGGAGTCCTGGGTTGTAGCAAAACGCTGGGATAAAGTGAAAGGGTGACGCGAACCACGAGCAGAATTTACTTCAGGAGCGGAGGTCTCTGGGAGAAGGGGAGGAGAGTGCGGTGGTGTATACTGGGTGGTAGAGTGGATCGCGCGTAGTCCATAGACGTTGGTTTGCAGGTTAATACTCCTGTTTTGCTGGTTCCGCAGAGGTACAACAGGGATATCGTCCATGGTTTGGGTGATTAAGTGTCGAACATGGCCAATCTTGAATGGATCGACCACAAAGTAATGTTCTCCTAGGTCTTGATTCGAAAATGAAGCAGAAGCTGGGGATTGTACATAGGGAATTGAGCGACTGCTTCTGAACAGTCAAGGGATAGTGAATAAGGAGAGAGATCTGATAACAAGGAACAACTACGTACTCGGTGCTCAGTGTAGTAGGACGTATCTTCACATCCTCCTGTGATTGGTTCATCGAAAGATGATGATAGCAGATGTCCTCAGCAAGAGAACGCGCAAAGCGGGGCTTGCAGCGATAAGAATGGGTTGCTTGAGCCCATTGGAGCATCCGAGCAGTTTATATAAAGGGGTCGATGGAGATGACCTAGCCCATAGAGGAGCAAGAGCACATGAGGCATAGTGCTCGGACCTGTTTGCATCCATTATCAATAACGCCGATGAGAGAGCGAATCAACTGGCGAAAGAGCCTCGATTTCATGAGGACAATGCTGACTTTGCAGGCTGGCCTTGATCATTGTGGGAATATCAACGGCTGTTTAAAAGTCGAGGCGGGACTTTTTATTTTTCGACCATTGCGTCAGAGCAAATGTGCGATAACGATCATCACACAAGGACACAAAGCCAAATTTTGAGGAATCATCCATTTTTGGAACAGCATACTTGCGTATCTCAAGGAATCGCTTTTACTGGCTTCAATCGCACCAACAATCGAGGGACTAAAAATAGATATTAATATACATATCATTCGTGTCTTTCCTGCGAATAACTTCAAATAAGCAGCTGTCCATGTCGGAAATACGAGCTTGACGCCTGCTCCACTGGAAGTCCGGCTGACGTCGGACCGTTACAGATCGTATCAGTATGTGAACGGACACAGCTTTCCGTATTACTCTTCATTCGTATTCTTTATTCTGTATACAACAGCTACGTATTTTACATATAAGGTTGAGTATTTTACTTGTAGTTCTTTACTCATTTGTCACCTAAATAGCGGTTTCAACCGTATTATCGGTGTTATTTCAACAGTCCAAGGAATGTATCAAGCTGGCGAAGAGAGAGCCCGAAGCTTATGTGTCATAATTGCCTCGAATATTGTTACTAGGACTCGGATTTGTTACTATACGTATAAATTTAAAAAAAAGCAAGCTATGGATCAGGATGTACGATGCATTATGATGGTGCCCAAAATAGACGCCAATATGTTGCGAAAGAATAGTCGGTGTATCCAATTCGTAAATCCTTTTCAACTTTGCCCCACTGGAAATGGGCAAAGTCAGGGCCGTTGTTCAAAGGCTTTCCGTACTCAATTCTCTTCACAAGATCAGGATGGGTAATGAAGAGAAATCCAAATGACACTCCGTCACTGGCTTGTCCAGATGAAATCAGTTCTGTACCTTCCTTAGGAGTAACTCCTCCGTTATCTAAGAATTTACTATTTTTAACAAGTCTGCAGTAGGTCTTGACAATATCATGAGGAGTTCCACGTTTCTTGCCCGCTGGAAATGAATAAGTAGGCTATTTCCAGCAAAGCTGAGATTGCTTACCATCATAGGCGTTGTCGTGATGCGGTGCATAGCGAGCCAGGACAATATAAGACAGCTACAGTTTATCAGCTGCACTTATGAAGTAGTTAAACGTATCCAGGGTTTCATAAATAGGCATCCTAATGCGAGTAAAAATGAATTAGTTGACTTTGGATATAAATAAATAGGCCAACCCAACATCGTTATAGCCACCACAGGGGTTGAGCTTTACTGCAACATTACGACCAAAAGCTTCAATTGGGGCCTTTAAAATCTCGAGACCAAACCGGGCGCAGTTTTCTATGCTACCACCCCATTGATCAGTACGTTGATTGGAACTTGTATCCAGGAATTGTGTGACGAGATGTCCATTGGCGCCATAAATTGCAAATGCCATAAATATGATGCATGCAGTTTTATGGAGACTTACGTTCTACCCCGTTAAATCCAGCTTCTTTGGCATTAACTGCCACATCTTTGAATAGTTGAACGAGAGTGCAAGGATCTTCAATAGCCGTTGGCTAAATATAATAATACCAAATGGACATTAGTAAAAGGTCGACCAACATTAATTTATTTTGAAACTGACGGTGACATATCCAGGTTTACTGGGTAAGTGGCAGAATAGACCTCCTCTAGCAGAGATAGCAGATGATGCATAAACCGGCTATAAAACTAAATCATGAGGAATATGATAGGAATTCTGATGATGTACTTGTTACCCTGCCTGCGAGTACCTGCTCAGGGGCTTCAGGGTGAGAAATGCGACCAACTATGTGAAATTCAGTATAGGAATGTAAAATATTCGAGCTCAAAGCTTACGATGCCAAAGCTACAAAGATAATTATTTAGGTATTCTCATCCGAAATTAGGGACGCACATACCTGAGCATATATATATCCACCGGCGGAGTGGACGGCCTCCGTAGTTTTCTTTCAGCCAACTACCCGTTCCGAATCCCAGATACTAGGAGCACGTGGCCACTCAGTGCTGCGGATATTAGTAACTTCGGAAGCTGGTTAGTGGAAAATAAAATGTAACAGATTTATAATAGTACTGACCCTTGTCGGGCGATGAGAATACCTTCGGTAACAATCAGACCAGCATCACAGACTGCACGCTGAACGCGATATTCGGACATCACGTCGTTGGGGGTAGTTCCAGGCGCGCGGTTTCTCGAGAGGCTGACATCGCGACGCGATTCCGAACGGTAGTGTCGCCGATTTGGAGAGGGCTAAATAGCGCAGTCGTCGATGACATAATAGTAATTGTGATTTTATAGTGGTGCAGGAGATGAAAAGAGGTGTTGAGAACTAGGGTTTGACAAGTAGTAAATGCATAGAATTTATATGATACTCCACTGAGGTACATACCGTTACTGAATAGCTGTCAAAAATCTGAACCAATCATTGTACCGAGATCCGGCACTGGTATTACCAAGTTGAATAAGGTCAGCATGTCAGCGGTAACAATGTCATTATCAAGCTATCGCAGTCCAAGCCTGCAAATGGACTCGCATTCACGATAAGATGGATGAACCTGTGTGAATATGACATGAGCGAGATTTGTCGGGTTCATGTCTGCTTCGAAACTTTTTCACCTAGTCTCCTGTAGCCAGGCCTAAAAAAAATAGAAGACAGTCGTTATATCTATTGTTACCCTTTGGCATTGTCATCTGTTTGTCTAGTCCTTGATGAAAAATTGTCAAAAATTAGAAGAAATATCGATTACTACAAATCGGTTTCCAAACAAGAAAGTATACACGAAGTAAGCATGAAGTCCAAAATAATCGTTAATAGACGGCCACAGGATAGTCAGTGTATCCAATACGTAACTCTTTTTCTCCTTCGCCCGACTGTAAATGAGCAAAGTCGGGGTGGTTATCCAAAGGCTTTCCATGCTCAATTCTCTTCACAAGATCAGGGTGGGTAATGAAGAGAAATCCAAAGGACACCCCATCAGCTTGTCCAGATGAAATTAATTCTGCTCCCTCTTCAGGAGTAACACCTCCGTTAACGATGAATTTGCTGTTTTTTACAAGTCCACGGTAGGTCTTGACAACATCATGAGGAGTTCCACGTTTCTTGCCTGTTGGCAATGGACGAACATGTTACTTCCAGCAGAGGCTAGCACGAGATAGGATGACTTACCATCATACTCGCTATCGTAAAGAGGTGCATAACGAGCCAGGACAATATAAGACAGCTGCAGCTTATCAGCTTCGCTGATGAAGTAGTTGAATGTATCCAAGGTTTCCTGAATAGGCATTCTAATGCGAGGGAAATAAATTAGTAGAGTGAGGGGGCGTACAAAAATATATCCACCGACCCAACGTCGTTGTAGCCCCCGCAAGGACTGAGCTTCACTGCAACATTGCGACCAAAGACTTCAATCAAGGCCTTTAAAACCTCGAGACCAAACCGGGAGCGGTTTTCTATACTACCCCCCCATTGATCGGTACGTTGATTGGAGCTTGTGTCTAGGAACTGTGTGATGAGATATCCATTGGCGCCATGGACTAAAAATATGGCAAATAAGACGCTTGCATTATTATCAATATTTTATGATAGCTTACGCTCTACCCCATCAAATCCAGCTTCTTTAGCGTTAATAGCCGCATCCTTGAATACCTTAACAAGGGTCCAAGGGTCTTCAACAGCAGTAGGCTAAATACATCACAAGAACATCAGTAAATAGGCGATCGCGAGTAGTTATGCTTTGTAACTCACAGTGACATATCCAGGTCTACCGGGTAAATGACGGAATAGACCTCCTCTAGCAGAGATGGCGGACGGCGCATAGACGGGCTATAGAACAAAGACATGAGTAAAATAGTACGAATGCTGATAATAAAATCAATACCTCGCCCGCAAGTATCTGCTCAGCAGCTTCAGGATGGGAAACGCGGCCAACTGCGCAAATGTTAACATATAATAGCGAATGGAAATGTTCAGGCTAAAGCGTACCATGCCAAAGCTACGAAAATAAGTATTTAGTTACAGTTCCCGTTCGAGACTGGAACGCACAAACCTGAGCGTAAATATATCCACCAGCGGAATGGACGGCCTCTGTAATTTTCTTCCACCCAGCTACCTGTTCCGAATTCCAGATACCAGGGGCGTGTGGCCACTCAGTGCTATGGATATTAATGATTTCGAAAGCTGGTTAGTAAAAAATAAAACGTAACAGAATAAAAATGCGAACCCTTGTCGAGTGACGAGAATGCCTTCAGTAACAATCAGACCAGCACCGCCGACTGTACGCTGAACATAGTATTCAGACATCAAGTCGTTGGGGGTAGTACCGGGCGCGCGGTTTCTTGTGAGGGCAGACATCGCGACGCGATTCCGAACCGTGATGTCGCCGATTTGAAGAGGGCTAAATAGAGCATTGGCCGTCGTTGACATGATAATAGTTGTGATTTTTCAAATATGTAGAGGATGAGAAGAGGATGAAATCTGGGATTGAGAAGAAATAAATGCACGTAATTTATATGATCCTCTGCAGAGAGACATACCATTGTCGGATAGTTGTCAAAAAAAATTGAACCACGCGGTACCGGTAAAACCCAGACCAATATGTCAGCGGTGAGGATCTCATTATCAAGCTGTCGCAGTATCTGACTCCTGAGCCTACAAGTGGATCCACATGCGCGATGGGAATATGAATGAAACTGTGAGGATGACGTGAGTGAGATTTGTCAGGTTCATGGACTTTGTAACACTTGGCGTTATCAATGTTTGTCAAGCCCCTTGGACCTTTCCAAACCTAGATCACGCAATCCTGTAACTCATTTCTCGTCAGTTAGTCACGTCCTAGCCCCTGGTCGCGCTGCGATGACGCGTCCACTGGCCCCAACTGCCAGCTAATCTGAACTTGCATATTCACCTCTTGAGTCTTGAGTTTCAACCGAAAAAATAAGTCAATAATGATTGTTACCGTGGTAACGGCATTTCTCCACATTTTTGCCCTGTCTATTTCTTTTATTGGCCAACTGCTGTCAATTGCCAAACTTCAGACGAAATCGGCACCGAAGGCTCCGGTGTAATCGATTATTGTTTGAGGAGTCAACCCTGGAGACTAAACAGTACATACTAGGACTCAGTGCGTTCCTGCTGAGGGAGTTTTTTCCTAAAGGAAGTAGTAATTCTGGGCATTATCACCAAACGCGAACACAATGACTTTCTCTATTCATAGTTTTAATGCTGTACTTCCTACTAAGGCCCTGAGACCAATTATATCTGCTAGTACGTAGTATACCATAGATAATCCGGCTTTGCGTGGCCATCCATAAATTACGGTGGGTGGTTTGCATGCTGGCCTGAGAATGCCACCATCCGCTCTTTAGTCAACCCTCCTAATACGCTAACAGAACCACCCCGTCCGCGTGTGAGGCTTTGCTCGTCAATGGATGGCGTGCTTGACCTGCTTATATTCCCAAACCCGAAAGACGTGGCCCTAGATCGACTCGGAACCGGTGCTGCGATCGGGGTATCTTGAGGTCCGTCCATGAAGTCCGGAAGTTTCGACCATATTCGAACCGCGCCATCGTGGCTTCCGGTTGCGAACATGAAGGGGTCATCGGCAGCATGATTCCATGCAATGCATGTTAGATCTCCCCCGTGAGCTTGAGCTCGGACATGGTGAAGCAAAGCTCCTGACTCTTGGTCCCATATATGAATGTCTCCGGCTAGAAGTTGGAAGCGTTAACTTTAATGGAAAGCCTTCATAAGTATTCCATACCTTTTCCAGCACATAGAACGAGTTCGTGATTCTTGCCTCCAAAGTAACTCGGGCCAGCGAAATCAACCGGGGCTTTGGGCATGTAGGTGTGTCTGACAACGTTAAATGGCGCGTACGTCAACAGGAGGTTAAAAATGAGAGCAAGATCGACAATACCTAAGCGTGAGCCTCGCTGAATCCTTTATGATCTCTAGTTTCCAAAGTTGTGGCGGTGCCTAAGAATGGATATGAATGACCTGCGTTCTTCAAAAGTGTGTTACTACGGTACCTTGTTTTCGTAACTGACTAGCGCTATCAGTCCATTGCGGATATTATGCTCTAAGGTTATATCGCGGACGTCGTTGAGCACTGGAGTTTGGCTAAACAATGAAGTTATAAGACATAGCCAGCGAGCGACAAGCATAGTAATCCAGAACGCACTTTTCTATTTGCTTAGTTTCCGTGTTATACACTACGCGTTAAAGATCAGAATAAGGGCTTTCACAGAGACAGTTTTGGACTTACCAACTAACCGCTTCTCTGCTCTGGATTTACTTGGCTGTAATCCGGCGGGAGATTTTAGCAAAGGTCCAACGCCGAGAAGACGTAGGCTGTCGGGAGTGATAGCGACATCGTGCAACTTCATGTCACCGAAATTGTACTGATCCAATATCTACACGGAAGTCTGACTTGAATATCGAATTATCTTCACATATTAAGACGATCTCTGCATACCTTGCCATTCATGTCCTGTAATCTATGTTTAGACAGAAATCGGACATCACGGATTTTGCTATAACTCACCAATTTTGTAACACTACTTCCTTCGACCGATAGGAATGCTGCAAGAAAGAGGCATGAGATTGATTTCCTAAGAACGATGAACTGTACACTAACTTTCTCCATCAGGACACCAAGTCACCGCTTCCACAGAAGCCCGCCGATCGATGGTCTTTTTACATACACCCTCCTACAGATCAGCGCAAAGGACATCATTAGATGGGATCAGCGCTGAGCAATGTTAAAGAAAAACCCACCTCTGCAGTCCAGATCTTCATACCTCGGGGGAGCTTTGTTAAAAGATATTTGCCAGTAGGGGACCTGAAGAACGCGAGTGAGAAATGCTAAAGAGGAAATGTGCAAATGATCTCACCAGGCTACCTGCCCAACGAAGCCTTGTGGATGAGCCAAGATACGATGAGAAATGAAAGGTTCCTAGGAAGATGGTTAATATAATAAGAACCTTGGATGGATCGTATTTGCGAACCCCAACGCGGAATATAACTGATGTCCTATCCCAACTGCGCTCATACATTCCACATAAGTTACCTTTCACAAGTGTCACTACTAGAATTCCACTCACCTAGAAGTAGCTAGATATTTGCCATCAGGAGAGAACTGTAAGTGTCTAACAAGTGCTTGATGAGCAGCGAGGTCTTGTATGGGTTCTAAAACAGAAAGCTTGGGCACGAGAGCGGAGACGCGCGATCGGAGGACAGCAGTTACAGGCTCTCCCGTCATAGCCTTGATCCGTTCCAGTTGACCATTGCTGAGAGAGGAGGAATTTGTGCGACGACGGAATGGCTCCGCCGGACGACCTATAACACTTGGACTTGAGGGAGCAATGACCAAGGAACGCATCTGTACAGTACGCAGTGCACGCCGCCATAGTACCTTGCCAGCAGAATGAGGGTTGTCGAAGGGCGAGGTATCTTTTTCTGATCCAGGCGTCCCAGGTGGTGAAGACATCCTTTTACTAGTATCAACTGTAATAACGGTAACGTCCGCGGAGCGCTTTGTAGGGCTTGAAGGCGCAGAATAATGATAATGATTCGGGTCATGAGAATGAGCGTGGCTATGTCCATTGATAGTTGGGAGGACGTCAGAGCCAGCATCGGAATCGTCGGAATCACGTCTTCGGATAGACTTGAGGTAGCTAATACCGGTAGCAAAAGTGCGAAGGATGGACTTGCGCAATTTCTTGACCTGGCGCTTGACTACACGGAAACCTTTGCGTATTCTCTCAATTCCGGGTAGATGGTAGAACTGGTCTCTAGTCTCGATCAGAGCATCGCTGAGCCACTTCTGTCCACGATGGCGAAGGAAGATCCACCGTTCTGAAGCAAACCACGCCGAGACCGCAGCAAGACCAAACGAGGTGAATGCAGTGAAGACTGTTGTGACCGTGGATGTAATCGGGGCCTGGAAGAAGAAAGACTTCGATCGTGAGGGGACTGTGATAACGGGGCATGCCGATATCATACACACCTGGTTGGAAGCATAAGCAAAACAACATAGACCGACCGAGAAGCACGCCACCGACATGACCAGAAACACGAGGGGTGATCGCTTGATCCAGATGAGGACCCACCAGGGCACGCGATGGCCTGGCGAACGGCTATTTACGAAAGGAAGGGGGAGATGGGAATTGTTAATTGATTGCCGTGTGGCTAAATGAACCCATGTTCGCGAAACACATTGAACTTACTACATCGCTTGTTTCCACGTCAGCCCGAGCAAACTGTTGACAGCAGCAGCAATACTGAAGACAAGAGAGGCGAACCAGAAACAGTTGACCGCATCCGAGACGGGCTGGCGCTGCAGGCCGAAGGAGAACTGCATCGTTGTTGCGGTGACAGCGGAGAAGAAGGTCGCTACTGTAGAGAGATTGAGCAAGTTTGTGGCTCCGTGCTTCTGCGCAAACCGAATAGTAGGCACACCTGTTGCATATTTGTTAAATGACCGGGCCGAGGAGCGGGTACTGGGAAAAAATGACTCTCACCGACTTCAATGAACATAGATAACGACGAGGTGATGCTGTCGATGTGTTCACCCATCTCAATTGAAAGGTCGTGGATGTACCTCTCGACCGCAGGATAACGGAATTGACCTAAGAATAACACAGAAAAGTTACTTCCTCCGATCGGGATCATCGGGACGTATAAGCTTACCTGCGTACTCCTTGAGGCAAGACGCCCAATACTGCAACATTTACTCAGGGACACATCAAAGCACTGATATGACGTATCTCTCGCACCTTCAAGTCACCTTCGAATGACAGAATTGAAGCGTTCACGGCTTCGTCCGTGAATTCAGGGAACTCGTTGAGGCAGTTCAGGAAAGTAGTCACATCCTTCGCCAGGGCCTCCAGCTGGAACGGGAAGTTTTCAGGGTCGAGGTGTTCGCTGACAGTAGGCCGCGCCACGTGCGGGGGTGCTTTGTATTTCATACGCTGCTGCACGCCTCTTTGGTATCGTCCTGTTGGGAGTGGCTCCGGGACGGGATCCCGAACGGTGTGTGTAATTTTGCGCGGAAACAGGTCAGCGGCGTTCTGCCGGTAGAGGAAGAGAATCTGCGCGAGACGCTCGCGTAGGTGGAAAGCAGACGATAGAATGGCGACGGAGCTTCCGAGTTGGCGGGACGCGTTTGCAAAGTTGCGGAGCTGTAATGGGTGAGTAATTCTGTAAGTAACGGGGCGGGAGGGTACGTTACCTCTTTGTCGAGGTTATTGACTCGTCTGTACGCGACATTCAGTACGGCAGGGTCGTATGAAAATTCACAGCATGTA
The DNA here is from genome assembly GCA_036937115.1 of Nidularia sp. FH-822889. Lineage (NCBI taxonomy): Eukaryota > Fungi > Basidiomycota > Agaricomycetes > Agaricales > Nidulariaceae > Nidularia > Nidularia sp. FH-822889. Next base: position 149,042 of record JASFDF010000005.1, read on the forward strand.
TATCACCTTTGAAACCGATTAAAAGCCTCTGCGCCGACGACCTGCAAATGCTCGTCGACAGTCGCTGATGAAATTTTAAGTACGGCTGCTACAGCTTAGTAAACGTGAAAGCAACTCACGGACGTCCTTGTCGTCCTCAAAGCTCGGTTGCTGAGCGGCTCCTGCGACGAATTAGCTACAAGAGCGCAATAATCAGGGACGACGCGACTCACCGTGTCCGGAATCGCTCTGCTGGAGAAGTAAGTCCACGAGACTCAAAATAGTCTCCCTACGGGTTGGCGACTGTCGACCAGCCGGAGCTGACGCGCCAGGCGACAGTGCCTCCTTCAGCTCATTAGAAAAGGCGGCATGTATCGCTGGCATGATAGGGCTTCACAGAGTGAAGGAATATTCTGACCAGCAAGATGAGTTTGTCAGCTGCGGTGCTGAGTACCCTTTTATGAAGGAGGAATACTTCGTGTGTAGCTAAGCTATCTGAAGCGCTGCGCGTAAAGCTCGTGTTGGCATAGAATGATAGAGTTTTGATGCGTGGGTCGTGGTAGGTCGTGTAAATTCGTAAATAAGGCTTAGCGAGGTAGGTGATCGTGATGGCTAATGTTCAAGCTAGGAGAACTTGCGGAGGAGCCGTTGGGGAACCCTGACATTGTCGCTTCGCCGAGGTGAGGCTAAGCGAGGGTTGCCTCCTGCCAAATCTGGAAGTGCCGCGATGTACGTCTTCGCGGAGATCACGTGAACGGGAGTATCCATGCAAGGCCGATTTCATTTCGGTGATTTGTGCAAAAACTCTCCTGGACTGGGACTGCGAATCTCCTCAGACGGCCTCCTCGTCCATTAATGAAAGCCTGTCACCGGCCCAGCACATTCTGTGGGAGCCATCTTGCCTGAGCCAACCGGACGGAGAACTCCGTGTTTGCATCTCATCATCGCCAGGCAGTGTCGACACAGAACCATCCGTAAGACCAGCCTCTCTATCTCTACGTCAAGATACACTGACCCTGCTTCTCCCAGGAATCTGCCTCTTTTCTCGCAGATAACACCCGCATCTTCGCAGCACCTCGCCCCCTAATCTGGTTGCAGCTTATCCCAAAAAACACTACGCAAATCCTAGTGAGTTCCGGCGTGTCTACGACGTACTTGCACAGATAATGACACCGCCGCAATTGCGTATAGCACTGTACTTTAACTATGGCTACCCTTACTCGTCCGAAAACCGCCCCGAGCCCCAAAACGAGTCCTCTTCTCGCGTCGAAGGTCCCATCCCCTTTTCCGCGCGAGCAGCTGGAGCAGCTCAGCAATGCGGACAAAGTCCCTGTCCAGCTTGATGACGTTAGATCTCCGCTCGAGACCATGGAGGGCCCTTCGCGCAGTGTCGAGGCCGACCTGCAGCCAGAGTCGGAGCGCCCTGGAGTCCTGGTGAGCCCCTCCGCATTATTATCAAAGGGTACTAATTAATTTCACATGCTCAGAGCGATCTAATGCCTTCCATCGCCTACGTGCAAAAGTCTTGCTTGATGACTCTCAATAACCTACTATCCGCACCCACCCAATGGCACCCGATTGTTCCTGACAGACGGCACTCAATGCCATCCAGTCCCCAAACCTCTACGGCCCAGCAAGCCGACCTCGACTCCTCCTCATCCGCGCTCCATACTCTCGTATCTAATCTCCGCAACCGACAAGCGAACGGCGAAATGATCGAGTCTCGCGAATCTGCGAGTGACTCCGATCTCATCCATGAACTGCGAGTACGCGTCGAGTCCATCTCGGCATCCTTAGCTTTAGGCGACGCGGTCCTTGCCAACGCCCTCGTCTCCATTCTGTCCAATTTTAACCGTCTGTCCGTCATTCACACAACCTCATTTCAGCCACCCCTTTTGACATCCGAAGAGGACCCTTCCAAGCCCCTTGATGCACCACCCCCGATCGACCTCTTCGATGCCCTGAAGCGACAACTTAGCGATTTTCAACTCGAGCGGCTCTCTTCGCAAAGCGCCACTCTCGCCCCCGGTGCGCCTCCTGTCCTCGCTGTCGAGATGGCCCTCTTGTGGTCGAAGATAGACGAAGAGCTTGAAGCCGTCGTCGCCATGTGCAAAGAACGCACTGAGAGTCTTCCTCGGTTCTCCTTGGAACATCATCTTCCTCCCCAGTACGACGCCGAGGGGTACGAGGACGAATACGAGTTTGAAGAGCACCCGCCTGTTTATGAGCCTGGGTCACACGAGTACGGGTACGACTCCAAGACAAAGGAGTCGAAAGTTCAGCAGGCGTCAACCAATGCTCGACTGACGGACGAGAAGATGCGGTTGGACCTTGAGGCCATCGCCATGGCCATCGACCGCCTCTACCTTGTCGCACCACAATTGCACAACCAGCGCGTCGAGCTCAAATCCTCGAAGCTAGCAGAGATGGAGAAGGCCCGGCGAGAAGGTGGTTCAGCGACGTCCTCTCGCCCCGCTTCTCGTGGAAAAGGGAAGGAGAGGGACATCAAGGATGTACGAGAGCTGGAGAAGATCCTAGATCTTCTCGGGAAGGCATCAGAGCGATCTCTGAATGATCAAACGGTTGTGCTGGAGGGAGGCATGCAGAGCAGGCTGGAGAAAGCTAGACTGCGCGAGATGGCCAAGGTATATCCTCTCTGCCCTTGTCTGCATTCATCATTCATTAACGACAATATAGAAGGAACAATTTGTCGAGCAACTAGTGCGACATTCAGGTGCTCGTCGATTACACGGCCAAGACGCCATTCTTCAACCGCGTCTCAAAGACCCAGAAGCGATGCTCACTCTGCCCGAATTCATCCGGGAATCAATACCTCCAGGAACCGAGCTTCTCAAAGACCCCCAAACGATGCTCACACTCCCGGAGTTCGTGAAAGAGCCGCCCCCGATACAGATGCACGAGCCCGAGTGCGACCTTCCCCCGTTCCCGAGTCTGAAGCAGAAGAAGAAGCTCCGGAGCCGCAGTCTAAGCGCCCCGCCGTTATCTTGGCTACGTTCATCTAAGTCCAACAGCCAAATTAACACCGCCACCAACTCAAGCAGCTCATCTAGGCCGGCTTCAAGAGCGCTGGGTTCAGGTAAGATGCTATCTCCATCTTATCATCATGGATACGTCTGCTCATTATAGTGTTAATCCGTAATAGCATTCGATGTCATCTATGTTGCTGAGAACCACGAGAATCTCCAGCACATCCTCGTCTTTTTCACCGTCACAGGAGCCACGCCAGGTGTCGACATCGAAGCGGAGGTTCTCCCGCCCTTCCCAGGGCACGGGGACGGGGCAGACCATCTCGTCATCAAGTGCGGGCCAAATAGCTCGCTGCCGCTTATGCTCCCCGCGTCGACGACCCCAGGGAAGAAGGACGTCAGGGTGCAGAGCGGCCATTACGAGATCAAGATCAGTACCCTCCCGCGATCGGCACCTGCGTCTGATGATGAGTACGAGACTGCCCGCCTTTTGGGCGCTTCTGAGCTATCTGCTGCACGACCGACATCCTTTATTTGTGCGTCGTGTTCACTGCCACTTATACAGTCTTCGAAGGTCAAGTCATACAGAGACCTTCCGTCGGAGCACTGGGAGGAGCTCGTCGAAGCGTGGATGTGCCATACGGACCAGCGATTGCATGACCATGTCGTCAAGCACAGTAAAGGCGGCTTCTGGCCACAGCCTGGAGAGGCGCTCGTCGGAGGAAGTTATCTTCTGTTTGAGGACTCCTCAATGATCAACAACAATCTTTACCTGGCCAAGGAGACTAAGGTGCGTCGTTACTTCGTTTTTTGTCTTTTTACATCCCTTTTTCGGCTACGAACGGACGACCAAGAAGATCGGCGTTGATGACTCCTACCAACGGCTGCACCGGTCTGATACCTGACCCTTGGGGTTTGGTGTTCCTTTCTCGCTTGAAGCCCTCGTAGGTTTTGGGTGGGAAATGCATCGAGTCGCAATGTGGAAGGGTTCAGATACGACAGTTTCTCGATTGATACAAAGCGTCCAATATTAACTTCGTAACCGAGAGGTGCGAACGGTGCTCGCTCAAACAACTCCCATGTTTATAGAGGTCTACGTCATGGGGGCTACGCTTGAGGATACATCATTTCATTTCGGCCTTCTTTTTTACTTAGACCCCTTGATTTAGCGAGTGCTGACATACAGATCCTTGTTCCTATTCAGCCTGGCGAGAACTGGCGCCTCGCACGATGCTTATGCGGCGCCATTGTGGGCCGGTGTCAGGACAGGGAGGGAGACGAGAGCCCTAATCCTACAGTGTATCGCGTGCTCAAGTATGCGATCAGGCCGGTCAGCCCTACTGCTGAGTGAGCGAACAGCCTGCAATCCCGAGTCATCCTACTTACTTCATAACGCAGACCGGTTAAGATTCCACTATCGGCATTCATTGTTGAAGACATGAATGAATTTGTTCAAGCACATGCCTCATACCGGTTCGTCATCCGCGATGAAGAAGAAGAGCTACCTCGCATCCTGGTCAGTCGATGCAATTCCGTTTTGATGCTTTTCTTAACAACCAAAATAGATATGGCTTTTCAAGCCGAAGCTTCGACTCGCGTATGCTGCACCGACATCTCGTGTCATCCCTAAGAGCGCCTCGATACAAGCTGCGAAGGTGCTGTATAAGCTCCTCAAACCCTCGACAGCTTCCGTCGATCTTAAGAGGTCGGTCGTTATCTCATTCCTGGCATGCTTTCACTGATAGTTCCATGTTTAGTATCCTGAACAAATATCCTGGCTTCCCCCAGGCAGAACATCTATCTTATCCCATGAGTATTTGCCGCCGTTTAGCTGGGTTGTTGAAGGAGAGCAACAGCGCGTATCCGGACAGCTTGAAGCTGATGACTGGATTGGAGGTCGGCTGGCTTCACCGAGCATAGATACCGTATATTTGGAGCATTGTTTTAGCATTTTGGACTATACATCCTATCCGTTGCTGTATCTTCTACCACGGTGTTCTTATCTTGAAGATAAACCCGACAGGAGTTAGACTCGAGGCCTCGGATCGAACCATATTTATAGCTCTTCTGTTCTGCGTCCGTTCGACGACCAAGCCTCTGGACCTCTCGTACGTGCAATGTTGCTATCTCGCCATCAATTAAATTTCCCGTTGCAGTAACCTGGGCTTTGGGCACGTTCGAGTCGGACGGAGGCTGCAAGTATGCAAGACGGTTATGGAACAACATGGATCCACAGTGATACTTTCTCCAGAGTCCTATTCTTGCTTCTATCTTCAACTGCACCTTGTCCATGCTCATCCGAGTCGGAGCGGGTGCGATAATGAGTTCCGGTTAATGATCCTACAGTGTCCATTCCATACGCTGCGCGAAAGCTGATAGCCTGAGAGAGGAAGCTACTTCGTATTCAGCGCGGGTGCATGGCAGGCGCGTCGATTGACAGTGTATGCATTGACTCCGCGAGTCGGCCCTTGAGGTGCGAGTCATCATAGCTATAGCCGGACTCACTTTCCCTTGAATATCCCACTTATCAGGATCTTTTCACAACTCTTCGGGAACCTCTAGCGTTGATAATACTAGTACGGATCTCCTTGATAAATCCCCATATCAACTATGAATAGCGACAGTCAAGCGACATGCCACTATAGCACTATTTTACCTGTGGTGATGTCACCTGTGAGGGGGATCTGTCATGTATGTCTAGCAGCCGCAAACCATGATCCATCTTATTTGTAGTGAAAACTTGGATTTTGGAATTCACTGGAATTCTACGGTCAAAGTGAAGAATCTTTGAGGGGGTCCATGACTTGGATCGATGATCACTGCATAGGACTCAGCAGATGCAGATTGGCAGCCAGCGCGCAGATCAATTCATTAAGGCACCCTGAAGAGATAAAGCAATAGCACCGGCATATATGGTTCCAGAAAGCTTATCACAGTTGCCGGTGTCCACTGCACGCACAGAAGACAAATTTATAGCTCAAGTATCCGTGTCATACAGCAAGCCTTCAGTATACTATCACAGCACCACCAGGACCAACAGCTATATGGTTTCACCAGCTTCTCGTCATGGCTTATTTAAGTTTCCTCTGGTAAAGCAATTCAGATACACGATCAGTTAATACTGCATATAAGGCAACGGAGGAGACATGCTGAAGGGGTTCGACTGGAAATGAACCCGATGCCGATCTATATATCAATAATCATTGCGCCGAGTATTGTCAGGCCGGAATATACCTTGAGCTGCGTGCGTCTCGTAATCGTCCGACTCGGATACTGCTTGGATAGCGCAGTCTTCAGATCGTCGAAAAGTAGTAACTTGATATTCATCGAGGCGACCTTCACAATAATTCTGGCCGATGGCCGACTTTCGAATGTTCAAATTTGATAATTCGAACCATTACTTCGATGTCAAAACCCAAATTCGAATTTCCAACCGGACAATAGATATAGAACCGGTGACATGGGTCGCAGTAGACTAGGAAACATACAGCTTCGAAAAGCTGATCTCCTTCATGCGGCATGGATACTGTATCTTCACCCGCTCCAAACGGCCTAGATCGCGAAGAAGAATAAGTCAGAAGAAACTGCTGAAATTTATCTGAAACAGACCGGTCCGGGTTGTGTGTAGGTTGCAGGGACAGCTAAAAGCGCAGGAAAAACGGAGAGAATGTTAAATAAATCTAGAAGGGATGGTAGGAAGAGAAAAATTACGGTAGTAGATGTTGAGCATGATTCCAGGTTCCTATGATTGATATAGAGTGATTAGTTTCCAGATTCCACAAGCCAATGCCAATGTAGTAAGAGGTTGCCTACATGTCCAGTATAAACGCCTGGAATGGCGACCAAGGGCCCGGGGGTACCGCTTCCACCGCCAGTGACATTGATCTGCCCGCAACTAATGTAAAATTGGGCTAATGCATGCCATAAGCGATCCACAGCTTTTCGACATATCTAAAACGAGAAGTGTAACTCACCACCTTGGAATGTCGACGCAGAATGAAGTGCGATCGATTCCATGCGGATGAGATATTGGCCAGAAGGTAGGGAACGAGGCAGAGTAAACGAGACACCAGCGACATCTATTCAAATATGCTTTCCAGCCACCGAAACAGTGGAAGTAAATATATATACACACTTTCCGCGGGGAATGTGATTGAACTTCCACCATTAGTAATCGCTGAAACTTGGTATACCTGAGAAAGTACTGGTTGGGCATGGGTGTAAAGTCAGATATGCACATTTCTCTATACCTTAAACCACACGCTGCCGCTGCCGTCGAAGTTCGTGACATTACTGGGAGCTTTGGCCATGTAGACGTTCACAACCTACGGATGAATTTAGAGTGATCAGATGAGGTCGCATTTATAAGTTTCCAGGCATAACTTACGCCGGGGTGATAGATAGTACCATCACTCTGGATTCCAATCTGAGAACCTGCAGCAACGGAAACCGTTGAGGCTGTCGCGCCTGTCTGCGATGTGTAGCATCGAAAATCTGCACTAGTCACATCGGTGACCTACGTGAAGTGTCAGTGAAAAATACAAAAACTGTGGGCTCAACCACTCACAGGAGAGCGACTGTTGTAGTTGTTCGTTTTACGAACGTAAGTCCACTGAGGAGTTACCGCACCATTGATGATGAGGGATGGAAATGTGTCTATAACGATATAAAATATTCATTAAGGTAGATAAAACACCGGGCTTACAGTGCGAAGTGACCAAAGTCGTCAACGAGAGCACAATGGTGAGCAACAGCTTCTTCTCAAACATCTTTGATCGAGGAACAAAGCAATCGTGGACTCCAAGATTACTAGTTGAGCCTGCTTCTCTTTTATCCTAATGCCGGCCCGTATGCAAGGGAGCCGAGGAGGACAAGTTCGCGAAGACATTCTTCAATGTGACACAACGGAAGCCTGCTGACCAACGACATATTTGCTTAGAGGCATTTCTCTACTCCTTCTACTCACCAAGCTGATGTGTATTGGCCAATCAGGAGGCAATTTAGTACAACTTAGTACGAAGCACTCCGATAAGTAAACGAGGCTCACCCACAGATCCGCAAAATTTTCCGTCCTTCATTCTCATCTTTGACGATATGTATCCTGCGCATTTCTTTCGCTTTTAACCAAACCCTTCTGAGCGAAAGAAAGCTACGGCTTTCTGGATCGAAGAATATGAAATCAGGAATACGATAACTCGGAAAACTGGGGAATGGGGTTTTAGACTTACAAGCTATGCTGATCACACCCACGAGACGGCACTTTTCCTGAAGGCGGCGAATAGACAAGAGGAATATCTTCGGCTGAATAAGTAGAATGGGAATCGCATGGCCGCCAAGAAATATCAGTGAATGATGATCCGAGCTTATACTTTCCATGCCAGTGGATGGCGCGGGACGGGTCCACTTCGTGAGCAGCCCTATTCAAACGACCGTAGTAGCATGCCGCGGGGTAAAGCACATACACAACTCTTTGCATCCTGTGATATGGCATGTGTGAAACAGAGACCTTTAGGAGATTAACTCATCAGTACAGCCACGCTGGGAGCAAAAACCTGGGGTAAGATGTGAATGACCGGGGAGATTATACAATGACGTTAGAGAGCCAGGGGATGCTGGAGATCAAAATTAATGAGCTTATTATAAGGACGACATACCTTAACGCACTGTCTGAGTTATATCGCATAGCTGAGGTATCACAACTTGCTCAACAGCGTATATCTAGCTAGCGTCCAATCATTGAATAACAGGCAAATGAATTAACAACCAAAGCTGGGCCAAAAGAGTTAATGTTAGAAAAACCTAGACATATCCACGCGCATCACAGGTGGCTTCTAAATGAGAATGTGGAGGTGTTCGCGTTTAATGAAAGATGTGCTAATAGAAAGGAACTGGTGTTAGCCTAATCAACTGAATGCGTTGATGTAAACCATAAACGAAACCCAACTGCCTCCGAGGTTCAAACATACGAATATCCTTCAATTGCTTTTACTAAAACTTGGGACTAGGTAGTTCCAGAAGACTTCCTATGATGATTTTTATGTTGTTGAAGTGACGCGTCAACTTGCGCACTCCAAGCAAAGATGAGGCAGTACGATGGCATCCAGGCAATGTCCAGATTCCAGGGGACCTGAGTCGGATGCGCGATCCTTGCACGATCTAACAATATGTACTTGATCAGCTGGCATTCCTCATTTCGTAGACATGTGTTCATGGCAATTCGAGGGAATGGTGCCAAAACCATTGAGTAACGCTGTCATGCTGGCATAATGAACTAGGTGAGGCAACTCTACACGCAGGCCACACTCCTATAAGTTATATGCGCTTGTTTATATCTAACGGCCATGCCCTTGCAGTCGTTTCTGGACATCCCCACAACTCGAATATTATTCTCAGCAGAAAAACAAAAGCCCATCTCTCATTTCATAGGACAATAGGAAAGGGCTGACCATACCATTATGTATTTTTGGGACACTCAAGAATTTTCAACTTCGTATATGCCCAAGTAAATGTAGAGCATACTCTCGTTAGAGTAAATTGCAAACACTCCAGCGTTTTTTCTCTCGGGACGTCCTGAATCGCCTTTTGAATCAAAGCTTACAGCCAACTGCAAAACCCTAGGCACTTTTGAAAAACCCCCATGGTGCGCCCATGTTTATACAAACAACCGCATTGGGTAGTGAGGAAGGCAATGCCTCGCAACGAAGTCCTCTTTTGGCAGGCATGTCGGGAAGTGTGGAGCAAGCACTCCACTTGTAATGAAGAGAGTGCATAAGAGAGAGAGAACACTGTTAGTTCTCGTATAAACAGGGACAAGTGGTAACGGCGAATACGACTGAATGGATGCATGTTAAAATAATGACCCAGCAAGAGACAAATGTTATAAGGGTGTAAACGAGCTAAGATACAAATGTAGGCTATGTCGTTTATAAGTAAATAAATGAAACAAGGCTGAGTAGGAAATATAAAACAAATACATGAACGGGGACAGCTCAGGTGCGGTATATACTGCGCCGCTACTTATCTCTTTCATTTTCGTGTATCGCGGCTAGCTTGCAATTATCTCCAACAATGCGGCGTACAACGATGGAGGGCGCAGCTGAGCTTGGGGCAGGAAGGGTTCTAGTGTACACCACTCATTGCGTCATTGTAGAGCTGTTGTTGTTTGTGCACCAAACTGCGGCGCGTTCAGGCTCCCAAATGCGGTTGTTTGTATAAACACGGGCGCACCATGGGGGTTTTTCAAAAGTGCCTAGGGTTTTGCAGTTGACTGTAATCAACCTCTGAACCCTTACTAAATTGCCATGGTCAGCCACTATTACGAATGCGACATTCTAATATAGTACAAGGGCTGGCAGTGTGTCACCTATGGAGCTTAATTTTCAAATGAAAGTTCTGAAACAAAAGACAGACCTGATTCGAAACTTATCACTTCAAAAACATGTACTGTATTAACAAATATAAGAACTTGATGCAGTACCCATAGCAATATGCACAACATTAAATCTGTCCAGATCAACTTGAATATCAGCAACATTGGAACAACACATATCACAGAGTAACTAGCGACTCTTCATTCATAATCAAAACTGTCCATCATCAACCTAACCACCTAGTTCTCTCCTGAAAACCAGGATTAACATCAGTTTACAAGGTGTGAAGATTGATTGATTTTATCCACCTTTAACATTTGCATGTTTTGGAAGCACCAGCAAAATTGAGACCAGATTTGGAACACTTGTTCTCATTAACAAGAGCAGCAGCCTCATGCCCAACATAGTTGGCAACAGGAGCCTCGAGGGGCATAACAGTGGACATTTTAACAGCAGATGGGGCTAGTACAAAGGGATCAGATTTATAGTAGAGTATGACTAAAGCTCAAGATGTTTTACCAATCATTCTTGTAGGTAATGGAGTTGGGTAGGTGGCAAGCAAAGATTGTGCTTTCTGCTTAAGCCAAAGGGATGTTTATATGTTGGCTCCTCTTACCTTTGCCTTATTATAGAAGCTCTAACACTCTGCTCAGAGGAAGGTGCCCACCAAAGGCTTCCATACCTATGCATCGGCAACATCCCTCACAGAAAAACACCAAACAATCCCAGACTTCAGAATTCTGATAAGGATAGAAAACAAGGCAGGTATAAAGGCCAAACAGCACCTAGAAGAGAGATAAAGATAAAAGAGACATGTGGTGATAATGTTTGTGCTCTTATTAATGAATTAAATTAATTCAAAGTGCCGTTAAAATATTTAAAGGGGATTATGCAAGATCAGTTTCATGTAGCCAGAGAAGCTGAGGAACTCTAATGTACCGTGAAATTATCGTTTTTGTCATTAATAATTCATGCGGTGCTTTCTGGGAGTGTAATCCAGGGGTAATCCAATAAGCATGCCCCTGAAATAGCATTGTGTAGTAGCTGCCAGAGGGCTGAGAAAGCGCTACTAAAGAGATTTAGCGGCTGCTAGGAAGTGCCCTCGAAGAGAGCGCAGATTCGGAGACGAGTCACGAAGCAATCGATATGATGATCTGAAGACCCACGCTACTCTGTTGATCATTGTGGACAGCTGTGTGCTATAGGAGGTGTTGGGGTTTCGACATCAACAAGTAACCAAGTTTCGTAAAGACGTCCATGTGACGCCGTCCTGTTTGCTAGGATTCACCAGCCTTCTACCTGTTTTTCGAGATCCACCGCTTGCTGGAGCTCCGAAAGAGCGTGGTACCTCTGGTATTTATACAACCACATGCAGTCTTCACTGATTCTCTTACTCTTATCATCTCCGAATCAGAATTTCCACCTTGTTTAGAATTTGGTTACTCTTTTCGGCGTTGCCTCAGCTACTCGGCACTTGGCTTAGAATGATTCTTGCATCAGTGACCACCACACCACGTCGATGAGAGTGGCACTAAGACGGAAAAACTCGCTCTTCTAGGTAGTTCATTGGTTCCAATAATGATAATTTTCTTGTTACTTTCTTATCGGCCGTGTGCTAAATCTTTGATATTCAGAACAAAATAGTAACAACGAAGGATTAAGCATTTTTCTCCTCGGGAATTTAAGCACTGCCCCCTCAGTAACCTCCCTCTCTTGTGCAATATCTCCCTTCACATCACTATTTACATCATTGCACGGAGAATTATGTCTCTTTTCTTGCAGGCAGTTCATCGGTTCCAATAATATAATTCTCTTGTTACTTTTTTAGAGGTTTGATTTTACATAGAATCTGGTAGAGTGATTGGATGATTATAGTTGGCAGCTTGTACTAATAGTGATCACACTGCGATACTTCGGAGCAGGCGTTCAGTGCATATATCGGACCTAATAGTGACAATCACACTGGATCAATGAATGTAAGCTCCAGTATTCCAACATTCAATATTGGTTCCATGCTAGCTAATCTATACAAATCCTATCTGCTCATTCTCCGCCACCCACGATGCCCTCAATTACAAACAATGTCAAAATCAAGATCCTAGATAACCAGTCAAAACCCAGTGGATCAGAGACGTCTCAATTTGTCTCTGCTCCCTTATCCCCTCTTTCCCATACGATCCTCAGACATATCCTTGAAGTTCCTAAAGTAAGTATCCAGTCACCTTCATATGTTGATTATCTCAACTTAACTTCCGCCAGTTCCAGAACAATATCAGCTATCGAAGACAGTAAGATGCTTGGCCCAGACGAACATCTTCTTCACCAGATTTTCCCCAATTCCCAGTCTACTCGCACAGCCATTCTCGCTCAGACCTATGAAACGTGCACTTTTGTTGCACATGAGTGTGGCTCTGTTGGCGAGGATTTTGTTGTCCGGTTGGAAAGTGTGGGCAAAGACTCCACGCGCTTCCGCACCATTGCTGCCTTGCAATCCACAGCATACCTTGCACTCCCAGAGCTTGTACCGCTCAATGACTGCCATGGTTCTGCAAGCACTAATAATAGGAGAGCTGTCGAATTCTCTGTCACCAAATTCATACCTGACACCATCATCTTAGAGTCAATCTGGGATGATCTAGACGACAAACAACAGATCCGTGTTGTTAAGGAGTTGCTACAAGCCGTGAAGACGTTGCAAACTTTGAAATTATCTGATGTCCATGTTCAAAAGATTCTCGAAGACACAGGTTTTATGTCAGAATTGAAAGCTACGACGATAGGAGGCCCTGATGTTGGCTATTTTACAGACATGTATGGATTCCTACAGGCCATCATTGACAGTCATACCGGTGAAAAGTGTACCTCTTACCTCTCCGTTGACAAGGCTACTGGCAGCATCACCGTCCATTCCAAATATGACGATATAGCTTCTGTGATGATCCCCTGCGACGAGCTTCAGCGCTTACAAGATAGCGTCGTTCTCTGCCATCGCGACTTGGAACCTCGAAACATCCTCGTTCGTTGTGAGAAACTAGGAGAAGAGACGATTCAATACCAGATTGCTGCCATCATCGACTGGGAAATGAGCGGATTTTCTCCCTTTTCTTATGAATATGTGTATAAGGATATTTTCCTTGGTAACTCGAATTTATATTTCACATGGTACGCCTTGTTCAAAGAATATGGCGCACCACTGGCCCCCATGTTGCCCCTCGGGGCCATACTTTGCTAATGGAAGCCATCGAGCTTGTACACTATTCACAAGACCGAGAATTGCGCAATATTTCTGCTCTGTTGACTAGGAAGTGGATTGCAAGGGAGGGTGTGGCCCGCCAGGAGCCGGCTGGAAAGGGTTGGTTAAAACAAGGAGATGCTTCGCGAAGCCAGCGAATTGCTCCAGTTGAGTTGGATGGACTAGTAAGTCAGGTATTGAAAGAGTTGGGTCGTATTTAGAGACGGTACTGTATTTTTAATTGGTTTCATTCTCAGGTCGATCACTGAGCTGCTGCATACGTATCAGCATTTCCAATGGCAGTAGACGTCCAGTTATATATAGAAACGACTGCAAGGGCGTGGCCGTTAGATATAAACAAGCACGCACAATTTTCAGGAATGTGGGTTGCGTCTAGGGTCGCCTCACCCACCTCATTATGCCAGCATAGCAGCATTGCTCAACAGTTCTGTCACCATTCCCTCGAATTGCCATGAACACATATCTATGAACTGAGGTATTCCAGCTGATGAAGTACGTAAATATTTGACGAAGAAAGTATTGCTGGACTCTCCTACCTTCTCGAATCTGGATTTCACCTGATTTTTGAGTTACAAACGATCCTGGGACTATAAACTCATCAGCGCTTACAGTCGGACAGGGGAATTACATGTGCATTCAGATGCGCCACGCTAGACAAAGGAACCCGAAAATTTGCTAGAAATTGCGAATGGAATGGAAGAGACAGATCAAAATGATGATTAAGTAACCGGAGCTTCATCCCATTCCAAGCCTTGGTGCGGAGTAACTTAAGCAACATTGCAAAGAATACTAAGTCCTAAGCAAGGTGGCAAACCTGTTAAAAGAACCCCAGATTGCCATACCGGCCCTTGAAGATTCTGAGGCGATGACAATGAGAAAATCAGTGATGACCGCATGAGATCGTATGGAGACCGAAAACACGACACTCGTTCGGAGCTTTAGTAAGTGGAAACCTCAAAAAGATGGGCAGAAGGCAACTACACTCGTCATGGTACTCAACTGTACCAGTAAGCAGAACGGCGTTGCGCGGATATCTTGGACAACTAGTTCGTTGTTGAAATCTCGGCACATCCTATGGTGCCCTGTGGGCTCACAGCTGTTCACAATGATCAACGTGAGTCGCAAGCGAGGATGATCGCTAGAGTATTCTTCAGATCATATCGACACTTCATCTCTGCCCGAGCCTCGAGGACGCGTCCTACCCAAGTCCCGTGTCTTCGGGACTCCCGAAAGCTGAGTTCCAAGTGCGACCGCTCGGAAGGCCATTCAAAATCCATTTGCAAGCGAACCCGCAATGGTATGACACGGCGGTGAGTCATATGTTCCTCCTTATGCTAGATAGCCACCGGCGAATACAATAATCGACGTCAGTTCGCAAATCTTTCAAAATAACGGGCAAAATACAGTATTTTCTTTTCATCATAATAGATACATTGCAGGAATTAAGTATCGTGTTCGTTCATCCATTCGGAATCCAATATGGCGATGGGTACTGGGAACAGCACGAGTCATTTGCTTATATATTCATTGCCTGGAGTGCATCCCGGATTCGGTGTTCCCAATATCTGCTTATGGCGTTAGAAACCGGTCGCTGAATAACATGGAGAATGGGAGCTTACTTCTTCCGGACAGTGTCGTGCTCATTTGCGAGCGACTTCCATAGCTACAAAGTAAACAGATTGAGCACAGGGAAGATAGACAATGACGCAAGTAGATAGTACCTCACTCGCCTTCATCACCTTATCCTTTCTCTCCTCCTTCTCATATATGTCAGCAAGGAGCTCAATGGCGGCTGCACACGGCAAATCCGCGCCCTTATCTGGAGGGGGGTTCTCGAGGTCGACGATGTCGACCGCGTCAGGATTGTGCTGGGTTGCGTAAGGCGCGATGAAAGTTGCCACGGTAGAGTATGGGACAGAATTAAAGTCGAGGATGCCGCGCAGGTAGTTCCATGCTGAGAGGTTGTTCGGGGCGAGGGAGATGTTTTGTTTTACGTAGCTATTCGCAAAGTTTAGCTGATATGCATGAAAGAACAGTGAAAACGAACACTTACATTAGTTCCCTCTTAAACACCCTATCGCGATCTTCCTCTCCCTCTCTAACACCACATCCCCACACAACAAAGAATCGATGATGCCACGCAGAATTATTCCTCACATCCTGCGTCAGCATCACGTCTACAAAGTCGAGCTCGCCCTTCCACAAATCATCCTCATCGTTGAAGTACGCTAGGAGCCACTGGCGGTAGGACCACGTATGGTAGTTCTTCACGTCTACCTTCAGCGAGCGGGCGATAAAGTCAAGTTCGGGGGCGGGCTTGCGGGTGATCGTGAGCAGCAGTCGGCGGTGGTGCCAGACCTGGTACGTCTTGAGGTACTTAACAGCGAGCTCGTCCATGAGTTCGAGCTCCTTGTCAAGAGGAGCATTCAGCGCGAGTAGGGTTTCATAACGATATTGCCTTCGGTCTACAAGGTAAATCTCACGAGGCAAAGGGGACTGGGATGGCACGTACCATGCCGAATAGTGGGCAGGGTTCTGCCTGATAATCGCCTCCGTGAGCTCGAGGACGCGCTGGCTCTTCTCGCCCGTCTTCACAATACCGCGAAAGTAGTCGGTAGCGTCCTTGTCTATGGGATTCAAACCATATCATCCATGAGCACCAGCAAGAGTACTAGCAGGTGGGATGCCTTCAAATACTGACATTCCTCAGTGTAGAAGATCGGCGCGATGGGATTCGCGTTCTCGTACTGCTCGACCGGTGTAACATCCGCCCACTCTGGTCGTTCGGCAAACAGAGGTTTGGAGTCGTCGTCCATCATTGAGAAGATTAGCGAGCAAGATGGTGGGAGGAATAAGGGAAGCGAGTTAGGAAATCCTCGCGGTTAACGTTAGACAAGAGCGTTGAACAATAGTAACTACTGTTGTTTGGCTTGGATTATAAATAGCCGTTAATCACATTCATAGATGACGACACCAAATTAGTATTGTCCCCAGCAAAGCGGCAACACAGCACAGAATCCACTACAGCGCACATATATTAAAATGTACGGGAAGTAGAGGTTGTGCAACAAGTTAAGATAGGATAGTACATCTAAGTCCAATATGATGATAGGGACGAAGGCTACGGAGATCAAGCAGGAGCGAAGAGGGGTATGATAGCGCAAGACTAGGAGTTGCAGACGACAAACATAAAAGGGGAATGTACACTAAACCACTAACATATACAAGGAAAGGGAGGCAACGCGGGGAAACTTCCATTAATTAAGCTGTGGCGGCTGGGGCCGGGGCATTGCTGGCGGTGTAATCCTGTGATGCACAGCAGTGAGTAGCAGGACACTCACGCAAGGAAGGGATGACATACCTCCATCTCAGCATCAAGATCAGCGGCGGACTTCGCCGGCCTCTCGCTCTTAGTACGTGCACCACCTCGTCCTCTCCCACGACGACCTCCTCGGGCACTGGGACCGGTCCTGAAGGGCAATGAGCAGTTGTTCCTGGCGACGACGATAGCTATCCATGGTCCAGGACTAACCTTCCGGGCTGGGTCTGCACACCGTTCGCTGCGGCGGCAGCCGGTGTGACACGCGAAGACAGGGGAAGCGGGCGGGCTGGGTCGACGACGATTTCGATCTTCATGGGACGTTCTATAGATAATGCGAGGAAAGGAAGGGTTGGCGAGGGTGAAGGGGGGAAAGAGCGAGACATTCGTTAGTCGGCTGTCTTTCAAGGGAGCGGAGCAAGAGCAAGACCACGTAAAAGGTATGAGGAGGGAGAAAGGGGTGTTGCGAAAGAACACCCATGGATCCAACTTGTTACCAGGGAAATCGTACTGTGTCTCTGTTTCACCGTCGTTGAGCCATGTAAGGTCTTGAGCTTGAGCCAGCGGATATCTTGATCCAGTGCGTGCGTTGACGACGGGACCCCATATGGCCTGGAAGCGGTTAGGTGGAGAGACAAGCACATGCCGACTCCCACAAACATTCCTATGCCTACGCTCTCGATGATTGGTAACATCCCCACGACCAGTATTACACAAAAACCTCGAGCGATATGCATGCCCCTAGGTAACCACCTCTGTTCTCCGGGCTGATCAGACCCTGAGGCGAGAGTGGCGACGTGATGGTTCCGCAGTATGGGCCCTACTACTGGGATTCGACACGTCCTTACTCATCCTGCGAAAGGATGAGGAGTCCCAAAGAGGCCATCCGGAAGGCCTCAAGTGGTTAGTCGCCAAACGGGATAGAGACAGGGAGTAACGATTTCCTCTGTAACTCAGAAGGTTAAGGCACGAGTGCCAAGTTTCCACGCAACTAGAACGGGACGGGATTGAAAGAGGTGAGAGGAGGCGATACTAACTGCCGTCGATAAGTCGGTTATTGTACTGCGCATAGGCCTTGTTACCGTCACCCTGCTTCACGAAGTTGACAGCAGCGATGCCCTTGGACCGGCCACTGGCATCGTAATGGAGGGTCACGGACTTGAGGGGGCCAACAGTGGAGGTGAAGAGTTCCTGAAAGATGACAGTGAGGTCAGAGACTGGACGCGAGAGAGTAGCGTGGCATAGTGCACACCTTGATTTGGGCCTCGTTCACGTCGGTCGGAAGGTTCGAAACAATGATTTTATCGGCGGGCGACGGGGAGGCTTTGGTTGTGGCAGTGGGTGCAGCAGCACGGGCACGCTGTGCGGGGGTGACAACTGGGTTTCCGAGGACTTGTGCGCGGGCAGTTCCACGGCGGGTGGAGGAGCCACGGCGAGTGTTTCTGGGTTTGGCAGAGATAATCTGGCAGCGAAAAAAGGTAAGACAACTGCTAGTGTGGCGTCGCGCGAATGCGAACACTAACCTCGTCAAGGGACTTGTCCATGTCGAATACGGAGCTGGGGTGGTGGGACAGGGAAACGGTGCGGGTGCAGGGGATGAGGCTGCGGATGGGTGGATTAGGGGTTGGTGGTCAACGACGAAGCGGGGGGTAGGCTGTGCAAAAGAAAAGATCGTTTTATGACTGTCGGGGCTTGAAAATATCCCACTCCGCTTCGCTCCCTTTGTCCTCTTCCCAGTGACTCGTGTCCTCAAGTTCACAGCAGTTCTTCACTTGCGCAATGTCTCGTGGCGGCGGTGGTCGCGGTGGACGGGGCGGCTTCAGGGGTGGACGCGGAGGCTTTGCTGGCGGGGCGACCCAGCCTCCCATGGGACTCACTTTCGCCGATATCCAGAATTTATCGAGAGAAGCTACAGCCCTGTACCCTGTGTGTGGTCGCCTCCTCGTTCTATCCAATGGTAGTTGACCCAGAAATATATTGCCTGTTAGCCCATACGCGTGCCTATATTCACAGAAATATCGAATGATGAGAAGCATATTGCAGCATTGCAGCTGGGGTTCGCGTCGCGCTTGAAAACTTCGCAATATTACGTCGTCGAGAAGTCGAAGTCGACAGGCACGTTCAGGGCTCTGGTTCAACGAACTCTCTGGCTAATTTCAATCCTTCTCTCTTCCAGAACTACCTCGCTACTCTGACAAATATCGGCCTTCGATCACATCGCAGCCCACACTAAAACGCAAAGATCTTCATGCGCCATATTTCCCTACGGAGATATTCGAGGACTACTTCAACCCCAAGAGAAAGAAGCGGAAGAGTAATGACCTCGCTTTGTCCAACTATACTAACTCTTACACTACATTGTCTTCTCAGCTGGCGCGAAGGCGGGCTCTGGCAAAGTCAAGTTGAATCTCGACGAATTAGCAGACGATGCAGACGATGCTGTACGTCACTTCATCTTCACCTTTGGTATCTACGCTAATGAACATCAATCATACAGGAGAAATCCTCCGATGAGCGGTCAGACCTTGGCTCCCACGCTGGCGACTCGGATTACGATGTCGACGAGGAGTACGACAACGACTATGCCGAGAACTACTTTGACAACGGGGAGGATGATGATGTGGATGACCTTGGTGGAGGTGGAGGCGACGACGGAGGCGGAGGTGAGATTTAGCAACGTTTCGTATCGCCCTGCATTGACATGCATCGCCTTTCTTAGGGGGAGACTATGATTAATTTACTGCTAATTTCAAGATATCTAGTGAAGTGCAATTTAATATTCTTGCCATGCCTTCGTGTCCGAACGCAATCGCGCGATCCCCCGAAAGTTCTCAGAGACCCTAGAGAAACGATGCTGGCCTTTTCTCCACCACTTTCTGGCGGGCCGTGCAAGGCGAATCTGACTTAGCGAACACGACTCAGCGATCCCATTTCCAGCCTTCTCAGATGTTCAAGGACTTCAAAGACCCACAGTCAAGCTAAACGGCTCCTTGGCAGAGACTAGCGGAGGTTAGAGACGGAATGCCAGAACGCAGCGTCCTGTTGAGCATCAGTGGTTTAAGCAACCGGATATCTGCCTGCACATTGTATTGGTCAACGACCAACTGGGGTATGGGTCGGGCAAGCAGGTTAAGCTGACCTTCCCGAAGCCAGGGCAAACAGCATCTTCCATATCTTCGTTCCCACGCCTGTTTCTGTCTGGCGAAGCGCTGGCGCTTACCATCAACTGCACTCCTATAATAGCGCAGAGGAACTTCGACAACATTGATAATGACACTGGGCGGTGATAAAGAATAAGCGCTTGACAAACCTCTTTCATGTCATCATGGTGCGGGGGAATTGGTCTCCGCGTTTACGCCTATGGGCTATTCTCTTATGTCATTCCGTGCGATTCATGCATGCTCATGGCTCCCAATACGCACGCAGGCGCATGAGGAAGTCATGAATTCGGAGGCGGATAGAGCTCATCCGTAACATTGACATACCGACCTCATTCAAGCTGATGATATCGGTATCGGTTCTCGCATAAACTCTTGCAGTGGTATTGACTAGTCGACAATATGGTATGGAGAATCATATAAATTCTGCGCATTGATTCCTCTTCAACCTCAGAATTCAACAACCTCTTCAACTCATTCGCAGCAACTCTCAACCCATCGACAACTATTTCCCAAAACTCAACGACAGCTGTCATGTCATCTACTTCCACTTCCACTACTGCGCTATTCAGCCCTCTTCAAGTAGGCGACATCACAATTCGGAACCGCATCATGATGTCTGCTCTCACTAGAAACCGTGCACCTGGAACAATTCCCAACGACTTGATGGTTGAATATTATACTCAGCGTGCAGTCGGCGGTGCTGGCCTCATTGTTTCTGAAGGCATTCTCATCACGCGCCAAGGGTTAATACTATAATCCCGTTAGATCCTTGTTACTTGACTGACGAACTTTTGAATTATTATCACTGAGTGGCCACACGCCCCTGGCATCTGGAATTCGGAACAACTCGCAGGCTGGATGAAAATCACAGACGCTGTGCACGCTGCCGGTTCCCATATGTATGCCCAGGTTTGTGCTTTCTGAATTTTGAGTGAAGACAAACTTAGCTAACAGATTCCCTTTACAGCTTTGGCATGGTAAGCTGGCAATGCGAATATGTTCTATTTATGTACTCAATTTTATACAGTTGGTCGTGTTGCCCATCCTGAAGCTCCTGAGCAGATACTCTCGGGCAAGGTAATAATTGCGTTCTGGAAAATCGTGTCATCTTTGTCATATCTTTTATATATAGCCCGTCTACGCACCCTCCGCTATTTCTGCTAGAGGAGGCCTATTCCATCACTTACCTGGTAGACCTGGATATGTTACTGTCAGTGATAAAATAACGACTCTTGCTCGGCACTTTGTTGACATACTCGTGATGTATTTAGCCAACCGCTGTTGAAGATCCTTGGACACTAGTTCAATTATTCAAAGATGCGGCGATCAATGCCAAAGAAGCTGGATTTGACGGCGTAGAACGTAAGCCACCATAAATTGCCCTATTTCTGCGAACATCTGATTTATCATATCTGTAGTCCATGGCGGCTATGGATATCTCGTTACACAGTTCCTGGATACCACCGTCAATCACCGTACCGACCAATGGGGCGGTAGCATAGAAAATCGAGCCCGCTTCGGTCTCGAGGTTCTAAAGGCCTTGATTGAAGTCTTTGGGCACAATGTCGCAGTAAAGCTCAGTCCTTCTGGCGGCTACAACGATGTTGGGTCAGCGCGTTTATTTCCTTATCCCCGGGTCATTTTATTGATACATGTTTACTCGAATCAGGATGCCTCTTCAAGAAACTCTGGATACATTTAGCTACTTCATCACCGAAGCCGACAAGCTTCAATTGTCCTATATTGTCTTGACGCGCTATGTACCGGAGCACGACAATGTATTTGATGGTAAGCTTATCCCATCTCCGCTGCAGATAATATGCTCATTTGTTTCTGATAGGCAAGAAACGCGGAACTCCTCACGATGTTATCGAGTCCTACCGCGGCCTTATAAAAAACAGCAAGGTTTTCGTCAATGGGGATGCTACTCCAAAGGAAGGCGCAGAACTGATTTCCTCTGGGAAAGTCGACGGGGTGTCCTTTGGGATTCTTTTCATTTCCCACCCCGATCTGGTGAAAAGAATTGAACATAGAAAGCCTTTGGATAACCGCCCCGATATTCCTCATTTGCAGTGGGGAAAAGCTGAAAAAGATTTACGAGTTGGATACACTGACTATCCTTTGGCAGTCTACTAATTATGAGACAGCGTAGACGAATTTCAATCTTAGACTTACGTAGTACTTAATATATACGCGTACTAATGAATCCAAGAAACAAAAATGAAAGCAGCTACAGCACATAAAATTTGGAATTCCTCTTACGAAACTGAGTTCCGTATTTGGAGCGAATGTCTATTTTTTTTTTCAGTCCGTTGGATTTCCCACGATAAGAAAGTTAGGCCGCGAATCTTGCGATCCGTACGAACTCTGCTTGGTCCCCGGCACAACCCCCATTTTCTGTTTCGCGCTTGGGCTTCTACCCAGATCTAGGGTCCATTACTGCCGAATCCTTTCAGGACTTGCCATGTTCGCAGCTTAGGCAATCTGTCAGACTAGTATGGGCGACGCACTATTCTCGGCATCTCTGCGTTACTGCCAACGGCACCGGACGGGCATTCTTGGTGAACTGCAAACCGAATCATCCAGCTATACTCATTTCATTCTACACTCGCCATATGCTACTGGGTTCTCATCCATCCGCCAGAAGGCCACGATTCAAAAGATAAATTGACTTCGGGGTCCACGCCAGCGGTCACCTAGTTGAAGTTTTCAGCGAGCACCCTGCTAGCGCAATATGGCCCGTGGTGGCAAGAGCTCTTCAACATTCTTGTGCAAGTATTTAAACGCTAAAGTATGGTCGAAGCTGGTGCCCCTCGATTCCTATTCCTCCTAGAAGTCTCGGGCCATGGCGTTCTGCTCACCGAGCTGCCAAATAATCTGAACTCTATCCTAGGGTTTCTGACATCACGCCCATGCCGTGCTGCCTCAGCTGAATCCATCCTTGATCTAGAACAGGATCCTGCGAGCGAACGAATGGAAAATCGCCGCCTGCTCTCTATGTTTAAGACTGCTGTTGATATTTTGTTCCGTTCTTCCGTCTTATAACACAAATAGCTAACTTTCTCCCCATCTGAGGTGCTGCGGGTATGTACATCCGATACCCCACCAATGCCAGTGATCTCTGCGTTCTGATTTACGCAGGTGAATATATTCTTATCGAAAGTCCTGATTGTTTCACATTTACGCATACGAAGGCATATAAAAGTTGATCTGGGTAAACAGATATCCTCAGCAGTGCTCGTCCCACGTCTCACTATTGACATCTACGCGCTGGTCGCTCGGTCAAGAAATCTCTCTGCTGTTAAACCTTGTTATTCTATTCAGCATCAACAAGTTCCGGCGACGCCCTTGCAGTTCTTCTATTATCTATCTTTGCTCTCGTTACATTTGGAGCAACCGCATCGGCAGGACTCGGAGGAGGCTCCTCACTCGGAGTTCTTACTATACGTCTTTCAACCCATAAGCCATTTGGATTTCCCCCAACTGTAAATAACTTGTTATATCTCGCAGCATCGAGGTCAGAAACCAACCGGGGTTCAATGCGGCTTCGGCGGCGTATGTGCCACAGGTCAGACGTGCGACACAAGCACCAACACGTGTGTGAGTAACACGCCACGCCGCTTGTTACACAAGAGAGCCCTGCGCACTCTCCTAGAGGTCCGTTTTCACCTTTTCATCCCTTTACGAGCGCCAGTTCGCCTGAACTCCTCTCAGATTTCTGGTCTGCATATGTATCCCACAGCGGCGAGACAAAGTCCGGGGCTACTATCGCGTGGACGCCGAGTGTATGCCCCACACGAAATACCCACTAGGCAGATGCATCGCGTCGCTCCGCCATTAGTCCTCAAGAAAAGCTTGCGGTTCTTCCTGTAGGTTCGTTTTCATCTGCGTGCTATGAGACTAAGTTTATTCCAACTTGCCTTGACGTTTTCCTACCTCTATTTACTTATCTCAGTGGCGCGAACGATCGAATTTTTCTTGCATTGAACAACCTTCTTCCCGACTTTGCATTTTTTTCCCCCGGTGCCAATGGGCTAAACCAAGCACAGAAAGTTCTTGAAAGAAATCGGACCCGGTAGTAGTAATTTTAGATCCGTTTATTCGTATTTAGACACCGATAACCTATGCAATAATAGCAAATAGACCCCACTAAGAAACATTCTTGGTAGAAAGTAGGGGGAGAAACCTTATTTTTTGACGATATAAGTGTTGAGACCCTGTGTGCGAACTAGCCCTTGGCTCTGAATTCTCTCATCTCTCCCGTGAGCGTTTGTTGCACGTGCTTGTTTAACGTGAAAAATAGGACAACTCTTGTGAGCAAGTAAGAGTCTTCTCTCACGGAATTCTACATGAAACCAGTGTGATTTCTGACCAGCTATTGAGTTTTATACTTTCCAAGAGAACAGTATGTGCGCGAAGTCTTTGATGTTACTGAAAACCTGGCGGAGTAATTTTACGTTTGTCAACTTTTCCCACTTTCCATTGACAACGCCGGAAAATGGCGGATCAATTTCTCATAGAAAGGCTCCTCCATAAAGAATGCGAGCTTGAAGGTCCTGCGTCCATGTGTCGGTTAATTTCTATTTTAGAAATCGAAGCAAGCAGAATGTAGACACTGTATGCGAAGATGGTTTTCGGCAAGACGTTCACCGTCCTGCGGGCCAATAGGATTCGGAAATGTCTTATAAACGGTGAGTTTTGCTTCCAAAAATGCTTCTTGGCACAGACGGTATCTTTATCATGTTCGATGGTCCACACTAATACTACCCACAACAGCCTGCAGAATGGAGCATATAAACCCGAGAACATTGCTTCTCTTGATTTCCCTGGATATCTACTACGTGCAATGAAGGGAGTATTCACACTGTCGATATGCCTCTTCTTCATTCTTGGATTCTCTATCATTACAGAGTCGTCTGGAAGGCCAATCCTCGCCGTGGTAAGCTCTCTTGATTTCTAATATTGAGACTTCTACCGAAATGGTTTTTGATTTGTTTTCAGATCAGTGCTACTAACTCAGTAGTAGCAACCGCAGTGATTTCTCCTGTAGAACCACATCCTTTCGAAGCTATCGAATTCATCGAACCAAACAGAGATGTATTCTTGAAAGAAATTAAAGGCACAAAGTAGCAGGGCAAAATTTTATTGATGCTCTCATTTATAACATCTTTTTTTGACTAGAATTTGAAGTCCTGCGGCATGAAACCTGAAGCTGGCCTGTCAACGGCAGTTTCAATGAACCTGGAGGCTGGGTGTTGGTACTACTAGAATTTGACTAGAATTTGTTATCGCACAGCGTTGTTCTTTCATTATATGATTGTCGTTCATTAAATTTTGTTATTATCCATATCTACAGATATTTTGAAGTAGGTGTGATTTTTTTTGTTTATGCATTTCACAATGTACATTGCAATCGATGATCTAAATTTAGACAAGGGATAGATATTCCCACGCATCGAATTCTTTGCCGGAACCAGGAAAGTACCCGTAACCCGACTCGGAAGTGCCCCTAGGCTGATGCTGGTGAAGGTCGTGTGGCTCGCGCCTCGAGTCGGGGTCGTTGGACGACAAATAGCAAACATCAGCAAAGACTACGATTCACGAGGCCATGCCGCCAGCCTACACCAGCGAAGCACACCTCAAAAGCGACCAGCACACCCTACCACGCCCTTCACTGCTAACTGGTGTGGTCATAGCAGCCTTGAAGTTTCAGACTGTCCTGGCTTTGACAGAGCCATCCTACTTCGCCGTTGCTCTTTGGCCAAGTCTGGGGGTCTTCTGCTTCAAAACCTTTACATCAATAATTGTTCCAATATTTCTGCCGTTGCGGTCAAATATTATTTTGTAGCCCGGAGTTTCAGAAATAAAAGATTAGAGTCAAGTAGAAGCTGGAGAGTTGACATCCTTCCCTCGAGGAAATTCTGCTCATACAAGAAATTACAGTGACAGGTGCAGGTCCTGCTATCTCTATGAAAGACGTGCAGTGGCTACATGGCTATATCCTTTGCTTCAAATGGCACACCACACTGGAAGACGGCACCATTTGTCAGCCTGTACTTGCTTAGTATTCTCGTATCAATGTACTTTGCTACTATTATTGACGCCAAATAGGAACCGTGAATTTGAGACATAAAACACTCTTGGCTCAATACTACTGTATTATTCCGGCCAGGTGTTTGCATAACACATAATAGCGAAAAAAGACATTTTTTTATTGGTCTTAAATCAAAACCAAAATTTCGGCCTCCCCAGCAAGGCAAGAATACCAAATCTACAAATACTTGGTCGAAATACTACAATATTCCAAATCTCACTCCATATGCATCATTTGTTTAATCTTTCACTTACAGCTAATTGTTAATCGATAGACCCACTTCGCCAAAAAATAGCCCAGGATTCTCGTTTATAGTGGTGCCTGTACAAACAGATCCAATCCAAATCAGGCAGATAGTCCGGAGCATGTGATCACGACAACACTGTCTTTGCTCCCTGCACATGTTCCTTCTTTCTTCTCTTTTGTTGCTTCAAAATATTCGAGACTACATTACATTGTATATAAGCACAATTTTAATGTTGATCTTTTGCACTTGGCTTTCTGTTACTGAAGATAACTGCAATACGTGGTCTCCTGCTTGCAATGGTTTCCATACTACACACCCTAGTGTTCGTGAAAGTGCCAAGACATGATTGTCAGTTCTTTTGGAAATCCCTGTTGCTTTCTGGGTCTCGAGAGGGCTCATCGATGCAGGCATTGCTACAAGCTGCCATTTGACCTCCGGTAAGATATGTCGACAGACGTGTCTGGACGATCTGCTTAATTTGGGTTAGATCTGTTTGTACAGGCATCACTATAAACAAAAATCCTGGGCTATTTTTTGGCGAAG
This sequence comes from Nidularia sp. FH-822889, assembly GCA_036937115.1. NCBI lineage: Eukaryota > Fungi > Basidiomycota > Agaricomycetes > Agaricales > Nidulariaceae > Nidularia > Nidularia sp. FH-822889. The sequence continues at coordinate 175,995 of JASFDF010000005.1, forward strand.
AGAGTCTATCAATTAACAATTAGCTGTAACTGCCACACACACAATAATATCCTTGTACGATTTATAATTTATATAAATCACATAATTAGACGTACGACTGTACATGACCGAAGTTGATAAGACCAGACGCACATCCGGATTTCAATTCCCGATCTCAGTCAATAATACTCGACGCGACGATGGCTGTATTTGACGTCCAGCTGTTCGGATTGTGCCGAAAACGTGAGTTATAACCCCTGCGTCTTTGCAACCGGGTTGAACCCGCGCACGCACATTACTGTCATACTTTCCATCTACATGTTATCTGGCGGGAAACGATAAACTGGCGACGCCGTGTTCGTCGCCCAAACGCCAAACTACGGACTACACACTCTGTATTACCAGCAAATGGGTGTGAAGTCGAACTTCAAAACGGATTCCTATGGCTATCTCACAAATGCGCACGATTTATTCTATCAACCGCTATATGCCATCCTGCTCTGGACTTATCTCTTAATTAAAGAGTGTTCACGATGTTGATTCATTTCGCATTTCAGCAAGTTTCGTCGAACATTCCCGGGGAGCAACATGGCGTCTGCGCCAGCTGGAAGCACGGAGCGGGACGCTTTCAAGTTCCTGTTCAGTGACTCTGTTGGTCAAATGTCTTGGTCGAAAATGCTGTTCTTCCTTCCCGCAAGGTGCCTTCGAACGGCTTATAAAACAATGTGAACTATTTTCTGCCATCGCTTACTTCACTGTTCCTGTGGACTTAGAAGCTTCCCCATGCCACTCTCTTAGATAAATAATCTATCCTGTCTGTTACCATCGCATGCAGTGGACTAATGTGGCCTTTCAAATCACAAAGATATCACAACGCAGGTGATGTAGCATCCCCTGCGGATAGGTGCCGAATTGCTGCTCGCTCTCTGGTTCCACTGGCAGGGTGTTAGGCTCATTTTTTATTTTCTTATCCGCTTCAACATGAACATTGACTTTCTGTTCATCAGTCAGCTAGCGGCGCATATACATCTACGGGACGGTATAAATTGCCGTGTGGGTAAATGTATAATCGACATACGCGAATGAACTGCGGAGGTTGTACAAAATTACTATACCTGGGCCTCAAGAGCGATACACATCTGAGTCGATGATCATCCAAAGAGATCTTCGATGGATTTGAATCTTGATGTACATGCCTTGCTCTGTTGTGCGATCATTTAAAGGCAAATGCTGTGCTGAGCTAGTGAACCTTGACTTCGTGATATGCTCATACCTCGCAATGCGCTCGCAGTGTTCTGGGAGTGGGTTGTTCTTGGCAATCTGGACATGGACTCGAAAGTACGTGTTCACGATTCCCACATGCCAGGCGCCTATACCACCAGTAACCAGGCGCTCATGCACGGGCAGCACGGCCAACAACGCGCTCTGCAAAGCGGATAAGCAACTTTAAATTCAACATCTCGAGATTTCAATATCCGCCCCGTGAGAGCTGTTTCAGTTCATATCAGTCAGAGCATATAAAAATTGATCCAGGAAAGCCTGCTGATTTTTCAGCGGTGCTCATCCCCTCTCATTCTCGATATTCACGCGCTGGTCGCGTGTCGAAAAGGTCTCTCTTTGTCGCGAAGATTTTTATTGTTCTACTAGGCACAACAACCCCCAAGGACGTTATTCAATTCAGAATGCTCTTCAACAGCCCTGCAACTCTTCTGTGTATATTCTCTGCTTTGCTCACCCACGGGGCAGCAGCACCCGCAGGCACAGAAACCTCTTCATTCGGAGCCATTAGTGTACGCACTTTGTCCTATGAAACTCTTTAGAGTTTTTCCCGATATGAATTCATTGTATCTCGCAGCGTCGATCCTCCGTAGGCCCTTGCGTTAATGGCTTATGCCCTCCAGGTTACGCGTGCAACTCAGATAATAAGTGCGTTAGTCTCGCCCAACGCCGCCCAGTACTCAAGAAAGCCTCGCGGTCTCTCTTGGAGGTCTGTTTCCATTCCTTTACGAGGAATTTTGCCCGACTCTGGGTTCTGACGTGCGTACATGCATCTCGCAGCGCCGGTCCCCTTGTGTCAACGGCCTATGTCCCGCAGGTTACAGTTGCGACACAAGCAGCAACACATGCGTCAGTAGTACCCAGCGCCGCCCAGCACATAAGAAAACCTCGCGGTCTCTCTTGGAGGTCTGTTCCATTCCTTTATGAGGAATTTTGCCCGACTGTAGATCCTGACGTGCGTACATGCATCTCGCAGCGCCGGTCCTCCGTAGGCTCCTGTGTCAACGGCCTATGTCCCGTAGGTTACAAATGCGACACAAGCAGCAACACATGCGTCAGTAGTACCCAGCGCCGTCCAGCACATAAGAAAACCTCGCGGTCTCTCTTGGAGGTTCGTTTTCATCCTCTTAGGAGGTCCAGTTTACATGAGTGTTCTTAACATGTGCGCATGCATCTCACAGAGTCGAGAGGACACGGGCAACTGTGCCAAGACCGGCTTTTGCATCGATCCAAAAGAGATATGCGTAAACGGCAGGTGCAAGACATCGAACCGTCTAATACAAAATCGATCTTTGCTGGAGGCCCGTTTTCATCCCCTCCTGTTTACGGATTTTGAACCCTGACGTCTGTACATGAACCTTACAGCGCCGAGACGACATAGGCCCTTGCCTGGCCGGCACTTGTCCCGCAAACAGCCTATGCGTAGGCGGCAGGTGCCTCACAAGTCCACAGCGTCGATCTAGCTTAGGGCCCTGCATCAACGGCCTGTGTCCCGCAGGCAGCGTATGCTCGAATGGTCAATGCGTCGAGTCACGGCATCGGGGTAGCTTGGGCCCGTGCATTAACGGCAAATGCCCCTCGGGCAGCGTGTGCGCAAGCGGTAATTGTATCGCGAAGCGTAGCTTAGAGGCTAGTTTTCGTCCACATATGCGAGCTAGTTGGTTCCGATCTGACATACGCTATTCCAGGAGCGCGCCGCGCCCGCGCAATGTCCCGCCCCATGCGCCGCGGACGAGATCTGCCATGACGGGAAGTGCATCCATGAGGAGCAAAGCCACGCCATCGAGCCCGGCGCTGAGACAGCGTATATCCCGCCCTCCTCTGATTGCGATAATGATGTGGCCCAGGACGTGGATTCGTCTTAGGCGGGAAGTACATGTGGGTTTAATGCAAGGCATGCGAGTTGGTTTGGAGGGAAAGCGGAAACTTTACACATTCAATGAGAAGAGCGAGTCTCTATGCTAAATCTACATATAGGCCTACGCGAGCGAAGTTCCATGTAATTGTTGTGCGCACGAAAATGAAAATGAATCTTCACAGTTTACACTGTCTTCCTCGCCTCGGTAGAACCGCACTCTCCAAAGCTTAAAGCAATTAACCAGACCGTGTTCCCGAATCTCAATAACTAACTACTAACTAACTACACGCATGCTCAGACGCTAAATACGCCTCCCCTACCACCCGAAAGCGAAATAAAAAGAAAAGTAACCATGCGTTACGATGCGATGTGCGTTATGCGTGCGTGGTGAGTGTATATATACATGGTACTGTACAGGTAAGTAACACCGATTGAGTGTCCGCTGGGGTCCGGATGCATGCGAAGGTGGGATAAGCGGGGGGATTAAAGATGATGGGGTGAGCATAGCAGAGAAGGGAGAAGGGCGAGGGTGAGCAGGGGAAGTATGCGTACGGGATATTCACAGAGGGCAGGCTGCATGCGAGCCGGAGTGTGAGAGCGTAAGCACGGGATGGGGGTCGTAGCTGCGCAGGGCGGGCGTGAGGGAGAAGGGAATAAATGCGAGTTGCACAATGTGTGCAGGATAATAGCCATTCCCCAATCACGACTCCGCCCCTGGTCCCGCCTTCTCCTTCCCCTTCCCCTTCGGCGGCGCAAAGAGGGACAAGTTCGGGGAGCTCGCCATCCCGGGGCTCGTCAGGCTCGGCAGGCGGCGCGTGCGCCCCAGCGCCTGTGGGCTCGTCGACCCCGAGCCGGGGAAGGCGCCGCCCGTCGGCGTGCCTGGTAAGGAGCTTTTGCCGTTCCGCGAGGGGGGAGGTGGCGAGGAGGCGGAGGGCGACTCGCCGGCGTTGGCTTCTGTGAGGAGGAATTCGACCCAGAGGCGGGAGAATGACTGTGTATGTGCCAATTGGCGGTTAGAATTAGAAGACACTCGGACAAGGGAAGACATGCCTCCGTCTCATCCGTCTTCTCCAACTCCTTCCCCTTCTCCCCTCCTCCCCTTCCCCAAAACAAGCCGCCTCCCCCTCTCCCTCCTCCTCCACTCTCCCCAGGGCTTCCCACATGCCCATGGCCCTTCACCAGGCCCGCCTTCTCCCTCTCTCCCTCGCTCCATTGCAGTATACTCGCCAGCAGGCTGAGCATCTCGAAGCGCTTCCCGTCGGTGCGTGGCGTGGTGAGGAAAGCGAGGAGGACGTTGGTGACGAGGCGGCGGTCGACGTTGGTGTCGGTGGAGGTACGTCGGAGGCGCCGGAGGGCTTCAATGAGGTGTTCGTTTATTATTACGGCTGTGGGGTGGGGAGTGAGTATGGAGATTTGGAGGTAAGTATGAGAGATTTTGGGGATGAATAATCCGGATTTTAGGGAGTGAAGAATGATGAATTGGGATTTGCGAAGAAGGAGAGCAGGCAGATTCTGTGAAGAGAGGAAAGGATCGACAAAATAGAGGAAAACCCACCCTCATGCCTCAACTTCCCTATCAGCGCATTTTTCTCCTTCACTTCATTCTCGAGCTCGTGCGTGCGGGTGATGTTCGTGTTGGATTCTTCCAGTTCGAGCTGCGACGCAGAGTTAGATCATTAGCGAATTAGAAAGGGAGATAGATGCACCTCTGCAGTAAGAGCCCGGTGTTTATATTCAGCCAGGGACTGCGTCACCTGCATAAGCTGCGCCTCGTAGTCCTTTACGGCCTGCCGTAGTTCGTGGTCTTTCGCTGCACCGCAGTCAGTACCACCCTACGACGATAATCTTATGACGTACCACTCTGGAAATCCTGCAACACGCTCTGCAAATTCCCCGCCCTCTCCCTCTCCCTCGCGAGCTCCTCGCCCTCCACTTCCCTTCTCTCCCTCTCTAATTCCAAATCCCTCCGCGCCATATCCAGCATCTCCTTCCCCTCCTCGCCCTCCGCGCGCTCGCGCAGCGCCACGCGCTCCCACTCATCCCTCTCCATACGACAGCGCTCGAGCTCGGCGTGAGCCTCGCGCAGCTCGCGCTCGCCCTCGGCGAGCACAGTGGAGCGCAGGGCGTCGAGCTCAGCAGAGGCGCGTTCAGACTCGGCGTTCGAGGACACGAGCTCGTGCTTTAGTGTTTCGACTGTACTGGTGAGATCGTCGTTGTGCGCCGTGAGCGTCTGGATGAGCTGTTCGCGGCGATCAAGCTCCTCCTGCTGCGGGCGTTAGCCGGGGTGCTGTTGGTAGTTTAGTGTAATGTAAGGACGCACGGCGTCTTGCTTGAGCTTATTCCCTAGCGTTGTGCGCATTTGGGTGAGCTTGGCGAGGAGGGTGCGGTACTGCGCAGCGAGGGTGTCCTTCTCCTCGCGCGTGCGGTTGAGCTCATTCTGGAGCTTCACGATAGGGTCCTCGTCGTCGTCGTCGGTGTGTCCATTCACGCCATTCGGCACGGGGGGCGGGGACGGGGGTGCATCGAGGGAGACGCGGAGTTCGCCCATGGCGTCGGTGGGGGCTTGTGTGTCGGTGCCGGTGCCATTGGGGGAGTGGGACATGGGGAGCAGCGAGCCGGACGTGGCAGCGGAGAGACAGACGGGCCAATCAGAGCGCGCCAATCGCCGGCAAGGCGCATAATTAGCGTGACGTGACTGTGACAGCGCCCTTCCCAGAACAAGACTTGCTCGACGCTTGGAGACCGACGGCGACGAGCACAAGAGCTCGAACAAAAAAAATCAAAAAGCATAGCACACGGAGAGCAAGTAATAATAGCAGAACAGGGAATAACACCACGTATTCGCTATAAAACTCGCCCATGGCGCCGTTATTCCACCAAAACAGCATGTCCTTCTCCCTCCCCGTCGAGCTCCTCTGCCACATCCTCGCCTATCTCCCCGCCTCCGACCTGCTCACCTGCACCCTCACCACATCGCATCTCCGCAAAATTATCCTCACCTCCTCGCGCCTGCAATACACCATCGAGCTCGCCAAGGCCCGCCTCGTCTCGCTTGAGCCACCCAATGCCCCGTCCTACGCCGCCCGCCTCGCCCTCCTCCAGGACCGCGAGCGCGCCTGGCGCACCATGCGCTGGAAAGGCCGTCATACCTTGCGTCTGCCCCCGACGGGGTCGGTGTACGAGTTCGTGGGTGGCTTATATGCGAACGGAAGGGAGGACGACAGCCGTGTCACCGGCAGCATCTCGTTCCTCGAGCTGCCTGGCGCAGATGCGAATGGAGAGCAGGATCTGAGGACGTGGACGCATCCAATGGGCGGCATCACCATCATCGATTTCACCATGGACCCATCGCAGGACCTCCTCGTCCTCGTTGCCCTCGCACCCCCCGAGTAAGCCTCCGCATTTAATAATAATAATAATATTCCCAACTAAAATCACATAGCGCAAAACATATATACGAACTGCACCTCCGCTCGATCCTAACGAACGAGCCGCACCGGCGCGCGCCCCTCGCCGTCCTCCCGTGCCTCCTCAAGCCAAGCCCCCACGTGACCCTTGGCGAGGTCGTCTCCGCCGTGCGTGTCCAGGTCGCGGGCGACCAGGTTGCACTACTTGTGAAGGAGGTGTTTGATAGCACCGGCGCATATTTGGAAATTTATAGCTGGATGTATGGTCCGCCGCATTACTCTGTGCGTCTCTCTCCTTCGGCTTCTTGGCCCCTACTGATCTTTTCCCTTCCCTTCCCTTCCATCTTCCTCTTCGTTTCGATCTGCTTCGCCCCCCCCCCCCCCTCCGCAGTGTTCCATGTCCCGCAAGTGCGGCATCGACGACTTCACCTTCCTCTCCCCCACACACTTCCTCCTCGCGCAGCCCACCGGCAAATTCGAGGTGTACGCCTTCACCCCCGCCCTCGATGCGCCTACCTACCCCGTCATGCAGGCGTGCTACGCCTTCCCGCCCCTCGCTGACGGGTACATGTACTGGTACATCTCGATGAGCAGTAACCCCGCACCAGGGTACGTCCCGCGGCACTCCCCTTCCGCCTCTTCCTCTCCCCCGTCAAGCCCCATACCGCCGTCCTTCTCCTTCGCGTCCCCCTCCGACAACAGCAGCTCAACCACGGGCCCGCCCGCAAACCTAACGCAGCACCTCGCGCAGCAGTACTACCCGTCCCCTGGCGAGCGCATCCACGCGTGCTGCCTATACGTGTTCAACCCTACCCTGTCGGAGAACCCGCACGTGCACTCATTTGTGTTTTTTGTGAATGTGAGCACGCTGCTGAAGGGGATTGAGATGTATGGGAAGGGTGGGGACGGATGTGAAGAGAAGGGAGAGGGGTCGGAAAAGAAGGGGGAGAAGGGGGATGGTGAGGAGGAGGTGAATGGGGTTGTTGGAGATAAGGGGGATGCTAGTGGGATGGAAAATGGGGAGAGGAAAGGGAAAGAAAAAGGGGCCGAGGAGAGTGGTGCTGGAAAAGCGGGGGGCTGGGATACACCGGAGAGATGGGGACCCTCGGAGGAGAAGGACAGGCTAGAGTGGGAGCTTAGTCTCCCCCCTCAAACGAATTCAAGGGATACAGGGGCCTGGAGCCCTTCCTCCTCCTCTTCCTCCTCTTCCTCCTCTTCCTCCTCTTCCTCTTCTTCTCTCTCCTCAGCAGCGAGCGACTTTTCCTCTTCCTATTCCTCCGCGTCGTCTTCGGCAAGATCGACGTCCACTGCGCCTTCATCGGTGGACATGCCCCCCTGGACGCGTGCCGCCAACGAAGAGGACGGGGAGACGAAGGTGCCTGCGCGTGCGTACCCTGCATTCCCGAGCTTCTCTGGCCCGTCGGCGTACCCGTACTCATACCCGTATCCTGTGAATACCACTGCCCCTCTTCCCGCCTCCTCCTCTAACACCGCCGCCCCGCCCTCTGGCCTGCTCTTCGCCCCGTCGAGCTACTCCCCCCCATACTCGCAGCCTGCGTACATCTACCCCGCTCCCGCACCGCAGCATCAGCCGCAGTTGTACACCTACCTCCAACCGCAGTCTCAACCCCAACTCTACACCTACCCCTCGCCCCCAGCGCAGCCCGAGCCGTTCACCTGGCCACCCTCCTCCCCATCCACCTACCCCGCAAACACCTCCCCGCACCCGCGGCCCCTGGGCTACCTCCCCCTCGAGCTGGAGACCTACTACACCTACGAGCACCCCGCGCACCAGCCTCCCTTCCTCCCGCCACACTATGCCCCCACTGACCCCGCCTTTGCCGGCACACAGACCACCTCGGTAGCGCCGCACCCGACGTACCTCCCCGCGAACGCGATCGCATGCTGTGCGCCGACGGTGCCGTGGGAAAGGTGGGGCCCGCAGAGCACGCGCTGGTTTGAGGAGAGGCTGAGCACGGATTGGCAGCATGCGATTTGGGGGTTGAGAACGGTGGAGAGTGTTAAGGGGCCGCTGGGGGAGAGGGGGGAAGGGGAGGGTGGGGATGGAAAGGTGGAGATGAATGGAGATCGGATGTTCATGGGGTGGGAGCATCCCGCGCCGGTTGCTGGTGGCTCGCACACGCATGCGCAATCCCCGGAAGCAGAAAACAACAACAATGAAGACGAGGGCGGGAACGACGACGCCGACGACGGGGAAGGCCCCTGGGGCGCGCACGACGGCCAGCGGCACCTCCGCATTCGGGACTTCAACCCATACTCGCGCACGCACGCGGTGGACGTGGATCGCGTGTATTTCGAAGGCGACGCGGCGAGGTCGCTGCCGGCGTCGCCTTCGCTTGGAAGTAGAGGTCTGGATAAAGGCAAAGGCAAAGCGCGTACCCTCCCCCCTCCCTGCCCCTGCCCCTCCTTCCTCCCCCCTCTACCCGGCTCCGCCTCCCCGACCGCCTCCCCCACGAACACCAGCGCATGGCACCCCCCGCGCCTCGTTACCGAGCCCTCCATCACCCCAGCGCGCGGCGTGTTCTGGCAGGACATCAAGAGCTGGCTCCCGTATACGGAGGTGGTGAGCAAGGAGACGTACGATGTGACGGATGTGATGATGGACGATTGCCGATTGTTGTTGTTGAAGGTGATTTTTTTTTTTGTGTGCGTTGAGATATGGTTGCTGATTTTTATTTTTGGCGAATGTAGCGTGGTAGGCTGGGGAAACTTAAGCGCGTAGATGTATTGACGCTGTAGACTCTTTGGGTGCCGGGGGAAATGAGGCATGTACTGCTGGGATTAGGGACGCAAGAGCTGGACGGCGAGCCATAGCAGGGACTATCACACAAGTAGAATAAGATTTATTCGATATGTATGTACTAGGTATCCATTTGTAGCTGTGACTAATCGTTGTAGAGAGAGGACGCGCCTATCGGACACTGCTTACAGTGCCAATAGTTATTAGTGTTGTACTACAAGTTACATAAAATAATACTGCTGTTTCATTTATCTTCGGGTTGTCTTAAACAGACGAATGAAGATAGTAGTTCGTAGGGTTTAGACGGACCAAATAAAATGAAGAGGGTCGTTCTCAAGGTTCATCAGATATACACCGAGTAAGTATGTACGAATGCCGGTAGATCTCGAAGCCCGGGGTGTTAAGCGCCTACAAATTGACTGCTGGAAGGAGTAAGATTTATGCAGTATAAAGCTAAATGATATATAGTGCAGTGCCGATGAAGACATACGCCGCACTATCAGAATTAATTTATGTCTCACAATTTTTCCTCGTCGATCGCGGTTTATGACTCTTTAAAAGCAGCGAGCAAGTATCCTGCAATTCTGATGCTGCTGTGCCGTGGCGCTGAGCGACACTAGAGTGGACATCGCAAAGCCAAAAGAGAAATACAGAAAGCAGAACAATTTGTCATTGGAGGGGCACCCTGCAAGGGCGACATAAGGTAAAATTACACTGGAAAGCGTTCCGACGACGGCGACGGATATCTGGAGCCTAGACACGCAAGCCCTTCAACGGGACAGATCCCCAAGCTCTGAACGTGAATTAGAGGGTGGAAGCACGCAAGTTGGGCCACCAGGCTTCCAACAGACGCATGTTGACAGAACTTTAACCGTTTAAGCAGTTTTGAGGGTTGATTCATCAACCGGGGCAGGACAAGGGGAAGTTACATTTCGATTAAGTGACGGTAAGTTGTGATGTCCCAGAAAGCCTCGATTCTGTCGCGGGTGTTATAGACAACACATGGGTAGGAGTACGGGACGCTGTAGCTTGATAACCCGAGTAGTAGCCTGTAGCAACGAGGGTGAAATGAATAAACAGATATCGCGGAACTAGCAATGTCGTTATGAGAGTCCTGTTGTGCCCAAGTATTGGGTTGGATTTGCCGGGGAAAACGAGCTTGCGAGTGACATTGGAGAAGGAGGTGCATACGGCAGAGAGGTCCGACGCCCCGTACACGTTGAGACTCGAGATGCACACCGATGTGCATTGGTGCTTCGAAAGGGTGCTACGATGCCGTTATTTATGAACGTCGGAGCACCGGGACGAAGTCGACGAGGCGAGTGAATGGAATTATCCGGGGGGGCTCGCTGGAGGTGGGCAGGTGCAACTGAAGGTGCTGCTGGCGATGGTCCTGATGAAGAAGATAAGAACTATTCTTCTTTCAAACAACAGAGAACAAAAATGGGAGGAAGCAGCACGGTTTTCATTTCATTTCAGTTCAATGAGAGCAGATCCAAGCACAAAGATTCTCCGAGGGATCCTGGGGCCATCGTATCATCATCAGACCTCGTATCATCCGAACACGGCATGTCATCCGCATCGTCCAAATCTCCAGAATGCGTCCCATGATGCGCATATGTCGGAGGTCGGCCACGCCACCGCTCAACCTTTGTTCTGAGGAGCAGCTCGATCTCCTCGACTGTTTTCGTCGCGCCTAGTGCGGCGCGAAACTTTGTGAACCACGGGCGTCTGTTGCTGGAAAACGTGGAAGAGAGGTCATCAGGAAGACGGACGCAAATCACGGGTAGGCGGAGACAGGGGGCTTCATTTACCATTGGAAGTCCACGAAGTGCCTTACGTGAGTTTGAATAGTTGTGAGCGAGGCCGTTCCAGGGTAGGTCCTACAGATTTCGAGATACTCTAGGGAGATGGATACGGGATCGGGGACTGTGCCTACAAAGAGGCTAGATTAGGGGGAGAGGTAAGTGTGGGAACTACGCGACCAACTGCTGGAGAAAAAAAAGTACCATGGGTTCCCGAGCAGCGTCTCTCCAACCATGAGTCCATCCGCGCCCGTGAATAGGAGGTTCTCCTGGAGGTTGTCAAAGCCGCGGACGTTTCCATTGCTGATGACGGGGATTTGGAGGCTTTCTTTCAGCCGCTTCACTTCAGTCAGATCTGCAGCACCGCGTCGGCGTTGTCGGGCGCTAACAGTGCGAGCATGCAGAGTAACCCAGGACACGCCGCACGCTTCGAGACGTTCGGCCAAGTCGACGGTCGCGGAGGAGGGCTGGCAGAGCCGCAGCTTCGCGGAGACGGGGACTGTGAATGAATGCGACATCACCGACACTGGCAAAGATGGCGTAAGTTGCAGTACATTCTCAGCAAGCTCTGATACACACCTATGTCCTGGATTAATGGCCAATCCTTCTGGCCAAGTAGGTACGCGCCAAAATGTCCATCTCGAGCAGTAAGTTGTGGACATCCGAGGTTCAAGTCTATTTTCCTTCGCGTAAATTATCATACCGTTAAAAAAGCGGAATAATAATGACTGGTGTACTTACCTATAGCATCACAGTATCCTTGCAATTTACGGCCTGCTTGGACGATACTCTGCGCGTCATTTCCCCCAAGCTGAACGACCACTGGGCGGGCTTGGCCATCTTGCACCATGGAGCTCAGGTCCCTTATCTGATATTCGAGATAATGTTGATCATTAAGAAGCATGTCAGGCATGAGCATCTGCGTGTACGCCAAAGTTGCACCATATTTTCGCACAAGGAGGCGGAACGGAAGGTCGGATTGATTGATCATCGGTGCCGCAACGTATTTCAGGTTCAGAGACGACATGACCTAGCAGGGTATAGCCCAGCAGGTGATCCGGGGAGAGAGAGGAGCCCGCAGCCCGAATGTTTGAAAGCAAAGTCGAAAGGCTAGTGAAGTAACTAACTGTAAAGAACTCGAGAAAAGTCTTGATTTATTGTTGATGCGCACTTGTTGATAACGTTTCTCCCACACCCACGCGTTCTTACCTAGTGCCAAGCTCATCGTTTTTCCCAACCAACGTCGTCCATGAGACTCATGCTCTTCTTTCAGACGCAGACGAGCGTACACTTCGCTCTTCTTATTTATTCTGGGACCAGTACTTACGTACTCCCGTGGAAATGCCTCAGCCTTCAACCTCCTGAAGCAACTTTCTCTCTCTTGAACTAGCACTACAAACGACCGCTTTTCGCACCTTTCCGCATGCGAAGAGCAAAGGAGTAGCATGGAAGCTTCTTCTAGCGGGGCGCATCATGCCGCGTAGCCAACGCGTAGCGATCTATCGCTTTTTTTCAATCATACTTGCGCCCGGACTACAGTTATACCGCTAGCGTTGTGTATCCACATGATGGTTAGTCTCCTCATGGTACCGTCAGCACGTAGCAAAGGCCGCACTTTATCCTCGATAGTGGTCTCCTTCCTCGGCTTGATCCTATTTTTTACAGCTGACTATTACCCGTGGCCTTAAAAGAGAGGAGAAATGCACATTGCAGTACTTCGACCCGCCTCATGGTGTTTTCATCTGCCCTCAAGGCCTTCGCTGGCCTAGCTCTGGTTACCAGCGCCGCTGCGTTTGATGGCGTCCATGTTTCTGCCAGAGCTTCTGACCCATGTGCAGTTATCGGAGGGCAGAAATGGGTTGCGCCGAAGGACGTAAGGGCCTGCTTTTCCTCGTTCCCAGTGAACCAGACTCTCAAGTCGAATGTATGAGCTACATTCTATTTCTCTTTCCGAGGTGACCCTAAATGGATCTGCTTCCCTGAACCCCCTGCAGATCATCCAAGTTATCAATAAGACATTGGCTTTCCATACGTCAGTGAGCTACGAGGCGTTAGCCCCCCAGCCGTTCACGGCGGATGTACACGAAGACGTTCTGGCGGATCTGGCTAGGATTAGTGGTCAAAAATATGCCTCAGAATACGATCTGCATATTGATCTTTCTCGCACCGTGAAGCGCCTGAATGACGGACATTGTGTCTGGATCAACGACTGCTTTGTATGTCTCCAAAGTCCGTTTTCCACTTAAATTTATACTTATTCTTCCCTTTCTAGGATTGTGCGTTCTCTTCTTCGTTCTCTTGGCTTCTTACTGATAGGCACTCCACCGTGTATAGCTCTCTTCGTAAACTACCTTCCCATTCCACTAGCTTTCCTAACCGAAATTGACGGCTCTCAAAATGTACACATTGCGCCCGAGGCATTTACCGTGGCCTCTGCAGAGTTCGCCGATCAAATTGACGTATGGCAGAACGCTCTTCCTGGAGCTCTGAAGGGTCAACTCGCATCGGTGAGGCATTTCTTATCCTCGCTCAGGATCGCCCTAGTCTGACCACGATATCTCGGCTAGCTTTCAGGCGCGAAGGTTTTACTAATTAACGATCAGCAACCATCCGTCGCGATAAACGCCAATGCCTTGATCACCGGCAGCTTCCAGGGTTTGGGAACTCGTCAAAACTCGTATGTTTTCTCATGCTGGATCTTGTGTGAAAACTAAAATGTTTATGTGCGATATCAGCTTCTTCTCCAGCTACCAGCTTGCTGCCGGCGGTTGGAGCTACATCATGGGCAATTTTGCCCAACAGTCTCTGCCCCTGAGTGACGACGTTGTTCTGACCATCCAGCGCGTCAACCATACCATTCCTGAGACAATTACAGTATGTCCACGTTCAAACTTCTCTTTCTGAATCTTTGCACTAATCCATATTTACTAGCTGCCGTATCGGTCTCGATTCGGATCCGCGTCTGTTGCTTTCACGGACACCGCGTCCTGGCGTGCCAACAATTGTGTCGCTATTCCAGGAACCAATGGAGAGGATCTATCTGCATCATCCGGCGACCGTGTAGCACCTACGAGCAAAACAATTGAAAAGTTCCAGCAAGCTCCCATTCCCGCTGGAGTCTCGCGTGAACATTCCATTAATGTTATGCTCGATACTTCTCCCTTATCCGATGTAACACTTCCTCCGGTGCTGCAACCTGGATTGCCAACCGCTAATGGCAGTCGTAATGCTGCCCAATTCTACCTTCTCAAAGATGGAAAGACTGGTGTATTGGCCCTAGGCAGCTTCTCAGACTCCGACTTTACTGCGTTTTTGAACAGTCTCCTGCAAGGGCTCTTGTCGCTAAAATCACTAGGGGCAACACAGCTCGTGGTCGATGTGGTACGTTCTTTTCTCATGGCGACGCCACAATTCGGCGCTGACATCCGCGGGCGTTTCTTCACCAGTCCAATAACGGAGGAGGTTTCATCTGTGCTGCACATGTAAGATCGTTCCCCTGCTAGATTTTAGGAATCCTTGGCTTACCTGTCGAGAATTCTAGTGGCTCCACCGTATCGTGAGATAGCAATTTTCCTCCTCCCCGCCCTGCAGAAACTAATGACATCGGTAGATTGCGGGTCCCAAATCTACGACAGTCCCACAAGCGGGCCTTGATACAGCGGCCCGGGACGGTCCCCTCGCGCAGCTTATCGTGAAGCAAATTGTCGAGAACAACCTCGATCCTAACAACCAGCTGCTGTACAACCCGCTGAACTGGAGAAACGCCAGCAACGTCGTGTTCTCGGCAACTGATGACTGGTTGGTCCCACCCGTCCAGAGAATCATCAATGGCAGACGTGATTTCTTCAGTCAGAAGTAAGTGGACATGCGTTCTTCATGGACGAGTCTAGATATGAAGCAGATATGAACAACATCGACTGACATCGCTTGTCGCAGATTGGGGCAGGAATGTCAACCAGAGGAATTCCCTTCTACTCCTCCTGATGTAGCCCTCTTTGACCCCAAGAAAGTCGTTATCGTGTCCAATGGCAGGCAAGTCCGGCTTTCATCGTCATAAACGGCGTCTATTTTTATTGACAGGATCGATCACATGAATTTTCAGGTGTGCGAGTTCTTGCTCCTTATTTAGCGTAAGTGCAACCTTGGTGTGATGCGCAGTGATGCCAGTCAAAACTAACGCGGCTCTTCCCTAGATTACGATGAAGAAGGAGGAAGGCTCAAAAACTGTGGTCATTGGTGGGAATAAGTCTGTTAAGCAGCAGTTCTGTGGCACTGTTGGTGGACAGTCAACAGATTTCTCCACGATTGATACTGAAGTCAAGGTGGATGCATCGGATTCTGCTTCTTCTGTCTTTTGACTAACTATCTCGTAATATAGACCACCCAACTCAAAAGCAATCCACTTGCGCCACCTGATCTGTGAGTACTCTGCGTGTTCTGCATCATCTGGGTATATTGCGGGGAGAACTCCTTTCGTCCACATTGCGGTTCTCATCTTCAGCCTCGGCGCCTTGAATTCAGCCGGCTATGTCCGTCTCGTTCCCAGCCCTCTAACTTCTGGCCTTCTTTCCCCTAACTACGCTACCTGGAGTGAGATCGCTAACTGTGGTGTGGCCGATTCTTTCTGTTCTAGGTTGGTGAACGGTGTGCAAGGTATCACCTGGAGACTAGCATTTGGCGTTGATGACCCTACTCAACCAGAAGGTAAGCATCTGTTCTACTTTCATGAGCTTCTCTCCTGGTGCCTTGGTGTTGCATCGAGGGAAGAAGAAGACATGTGTACGACCCTATATTCTTCCTATTGAGCTAACGCACGACCTTTAATTCAATAGAGTGGCAAGATCATCCCGCCGACCTTAACCTACCTATCACTACGAAACTGTAAGTCCCTATTTCTCCATAGTTTCCCACTG
This sequence comes from Nidularia sp. FH-822889, assembly GCA_036937115.1. Taxonomy (NCBI): domain Eukaryota; kingdom Fungi; phylum Basidiomycota; class Agaricomycetes; order Agaricales; family Nidulariaceae; genus Nidularia; species Nidularia sp. FH-822889. The sequence goes on from JASFDF010000005.1 coordinate 191,996, forward strand.
CGTTAATTGTCTATGATGCCACCTTTTTTCAGCGTTAACAATCCTGTTGCAATTTGGGAGGAGGTGACGTCCAGATTGCTCTGAGCAGTCATCTGGGCACGGAGGCCGATTGCCTTTGTGTGTACACTAGATCTGTGTATACTCGTCTTTCCTGGGACAGTACCGTACATCTGGAACACAATTTCTATTGCAAGTGAACTTGGATCTTGCATGCTTACTTTGCAAGCCCCGCGGTAGGCGGTGGGAATTGTGGCAAGGCCTTGATCAATGTTTGCTTTAGTCCACGGAAACACACAAGCACCTTGTTTCCGACGTCTTTTTCGTGTGTCCTCAAAGGTCATTACCCGGTCCGGCAGAACGCCATAGAACGATGGAAAGATAGAAGTGCGACATAACATTGGTGTGGGCGTCGATGGCGTAACTGAATAGATTTCTTGATTTGCTTTTTTGCCTTGAATCTTTGCTACAGTTCCAGAGGATTGGTTAACAATCTAAAAGATAAGACCGTTTGGACTGCTCTACTTGACATACTTCGGAGAAACCCCTCGCTTCACAGAATAATGACCTTCCTAGGACATATATGTCGGCAGTACGTAACATCTACACTCTTTTCGTATTCGTAGAATCAGAGTTGACATCCACTCCAACAGCGGACACTTCGGTGCGCGCATCGCGAGACATAGGAAGCACGGATCTACATACATCATATGTCTTCTGCGAAAGTCAGGGATTTTTAGCACGGCATCCCACAATGGCACAACACGCTTTGAAAACCAGGTCACGATGACGAGTTTGCGCGAGGACGCAAGTCACTGGATGTTGAGTCTTGACTGGACGAGTACTCTCGAATATCTCACGTTCTCGATCTCTCATCACTTCCGATACAAGTGGAGTCTACATCATAACATCCCACCCGCTAAGTATACATTTTCGAGACTTCCATCGAGCTTACATTCACAGAACCATCGAAAGAAAGTTCACAAATTTCCACGACTTGGAAACTCAAAATAAACCCCGATTTGAATTTATTATTTCTACCCTGCGCTCAGAGGCTTGACGACAAATGAAATACAAGACGATGATGCATACTTTAATCGTATATAGTCAGGTCCCTGTCGAATAAGGGTCAAAAGGTCGGGGGTCAGGGGAAGCGTTACCCCGCTGCCGCCGCAGTGGCGGCGGGGGCGAACGCCTTTACCGAGTTGCTGAATCAGGCATCGAAGCTAGCCGATCATATGCCCCACCGGCTTTCCAACGGCCCCCAAATTTGCTCCCGTGTACCGACGCCAGCTACCTTCGTAATGGCCACTGACAGCCGGTGAGAAAACCGGCGAGGCGGGGCTGAATCAGAGCGTTGTCAGCGCCTCTCGGTTTCCCATACAAGTGCTAGCAGGTATTGGTAAAAAAAACTATCATTTGCTGACTGACTTAAGGGCTAGACGTCAATTAAGCTTGAAAAGGGCCCTTGCGAGAGACACCACTATGTAATGAACGCAAGGGAGGCGGCAGAATATGAAGGGCGGATTGATTGCATGGACTGGGATTAGCGTACAGTTGCTGTACATAGAATTTTTTTTCAGACGCGCAATCATTGCACACAATGTGATGGCAATCGGAGAGGAAACTTTATTGAGGTAAAGAAAACTTTATTGCGGTAGAAATACAATGGCCCAATAAACAAAATAATAAACATGCGGAGATACGAAGGATGTGGTGTAATGGTAGTACAGCGCAGCGCACGGGGTGGGGAAATGTCCAGGCTCTAGTAACGGATGACCAGCGGAGGGGTATTTGGAAGGGAGCGCGGGGACGAGTAGGCAGGGGCGGCGATTAGTATGTAGGGAGATGCGGGGATGAGTAAAGGGCACGCGAAATCGAAACGCAGCGTGAGCTTATGACGACTCAATCATGACCTTGATGACTATATTACCATCCTCGTCCTGCCCGCGGGCGAGGAGCTCGAACGCCTCCTTGGTCTGCTGGAGGGGGAAGCGGTGCGTGATGAGCTTCTCGATATTTTTGAGTTTCCCCGAGGAGAGAAGGGCCAGGGCTGCCGGGTACGTGTTTGCGTAGCGGAAGGAGCCCTGTATATCGACTTCGCGCAGCGCGGCGGTAGAGAGGGGCAGCATGATGTTGCGCGTGCCCATTCCGATGAGCATAACCTTGCCGCCGGCGATGGCAGCCTGATGGGATAAGAAAAGAACAGCAGTCAGCAATGGAGTCAATAGCGCCAAGGAGCTGAGGAAGAACGTGATGCAAAGAGGCGAAATGAGGTGAAGTCAAAAGGGTTCTGCGAACCCGAGGTATTGATAGGCAAAGAGGGGTGGTGATCACATCACACCCTGTCCGGAGGAAGGCAAGAAAGAAGTCGGACGGAACGCTACTCACATGGATAGACATCTGAATACACGGCTCGGCACCAGTGCACTCAAAGACGACATCGAAGCCATCTTTGGAACCGAACAGCGCGAGCGCAGCGTGCGCACTCTCCTTCGCACGGCGGAGCTGCTCGTCGGAGGTCTTGGCCTTGTCCGTGTTGGGGAGGCAGTACGTCTGCGTCGCGAAGCCGTTGGCCTTGACGAAGTCGAGGCGGGCCTGGTTAATGTCAATAGCGCATATGCGGGAGGCACCCATGGACTTTGCGATGGCGCAGGCGAGGATCCCGATGGCCCCGACACCAAAGACGAGGACGGACTGGCCTGCGGCAAGGGAGGCGCGCCGGCTGGCGTGAATGAGGACGGAAAGCGGCTCGGCGAGGGCAGCTTGCTCGAATGTGCAGCTGTCGGGGAGGCTATTGTGCAAAAATAAAATGAATAAAAACACCGAGAATATATAGTGAGCAATGCTTACGGGTGGAGAACGTGCGCAGGGTGGTTCATACGAGATTGGAGGGTGCCGTCGACGTGGGGGAAGACAGAGGCGCTGCTACAGAAGCGCATGCCCTTGCAGAGGTTGTACCGGCCTTGGGTGCAGTAGTCGCAGTTGCGGCACATAATTCCAGCCTCGATAGCGACGCGTTGGCCAGGCACAAGGTTGGTGACTCCAGGGCCTACGGCGGTGACGACGCCGGCTGCTTCATGGCCGAGCACGAGAGGTGAACGGACAGCGAAGTCCCCGTTGCGGCCCTGCATGTAGTAGTGGACTACGAAGACGCGTCAGAGTACGACGCGATAAGGAGACATAGGAGACATACGGTCGCTTCCACATAGCCCTGTCGAGGCGACGGCGACCTGGACCTGGTTCTGCGCAGGGGGCCAGAGGGTGCGCTCCTCGAGATGGAGGTCTCTGGGACCGTGCAAGACGGCGGCGTTTTGGGAGGGCAGAGCAATAGGGGACATTTTCGAGAGAAGAGGAGGAGGGAGGGGGTGGAGAGGTAAAGTCCGGAATACAGAGTTGCCTTTTAAATAGATTCGTTAAATGGAGGGGTGTGGGGGAGACACGATCTGAGATCTATCCACACGGTCCGACTTGCCGGTCTTGAAATTATTGACGCGCGTGATGGGATCTCGATGAGATCTTTGTGACGGCGTGACACCTAGCGTACGGCACCTGCGCTGCTTTTGGACGCGATGGGGGACCAACAGGGTCCTACTGCGAAATTACTCACTCGGGGAGGATCGCTTGCTGCACACTCTCGTATCACCTGAAAGCCATACTCCGTCCTCCATCTGCACATACGCTCAATCATTTCAATTCCATTTCACCGCTTTCTTCTCTCGGCACACCGGTGCGAATCCCGGGGGATGGAGGGCTAATCTTCCACCGGCCCTCCCGCGCATCGTCGCCGCAGAGACCCCTAACGTCCGCTGTGTCTCTGGCGGCCCGGCCAACTTGATAAGAGGCGCTCGTTGGGAACCTGTATTCTCACCTCCGACCCAGCCATGGACCCCACTCCCTCTCTCCCCGCCCTCAACCTTTTCTCGCTCGCAGGTCAGACAGCCCTCGTCACCGGCGCAACAAGAGGTACGTACTTCCTTTATACCCAAATTAGTCACTTCCTTGTCCTAGCCGAGTCCGGGGCATCACTTGTCGACCGGGGTACGCGCGACCACCGCGTCCACTATACATACATTGCTTCTTTCGCTCTCGCTTACATCTTCTACAACCTCCCTATCTCACCCATTATATTACCCAGGCATCGGTGCTGCATGTGCGATCGCCCTCGCTCAGGCAGGCGCGTCCGTGTGCTTGGTCCAGCGCAACCCGACGGGCGACGCTAAGCCCAATTTATCCACCTACAACGCGATCCGCGACCTCGGGGGAAAAGTTGAGGTCGTCTACTGCGACCTTGATGACTTGGACGCCGTAAAACATGTCTTCCAGAAGGCTCTCGACGTAATGGGCGGTCAGATACATATTCTCATCAACTGTGCCGGTATTCAGCGGCGATCACCGAGCCTGACGTTTTCCGAAAGCGACTGGGACGATGTAAGGCTTTATCTTCCGTCTTTACTTGCCCTCATTAGCCACGCGACGGGCCTTCTACTACTTCCCCTAGTGCTATCTCTAACTATCTTTGTCCCGTTCGCTTTCGTCTTTCCTTTTACTGACGATGACGTCTTCAGGTCCTTAACGTGAACCTGAAGTCCGTCTGGCTCCTTGCACAGGCTGCAGGGCAACACATGGTTCCTCTTCGCCGTGGCAAGATCATTAACTTCTGCTCTCTTCTTACCTTCCAGGGCGGGGTCACCGTCCCAGCATACGCGGCAGCTAAAGGCGCCCTCGGCCAGCTCACAAAAGCGCTCAGCAACGAATGGAGCCAACATAACGTGCAGGTCAATGGCATTTGCCCTGGATACATCGCGACAGACATGTAATTAGACTTTCTCTTTCCTTTTCCTTTGCATGGATCCTCCCCTTTCCGGTTTAATCCCGTTCCCACTACTCCCTGATCCTCACTCTTTTCATTTATTGTCCGCGGCGCCAAAACGCCCTTATCTCGTTGACTTCCCAGCGTTCGCCGACGGATTCATTCTCTTTTTTGTGACGGCTTACATTTCAATTCATTCGCTCCATTACTACTTACCGCCGCTCACGTATCGCTCTTGTTCCAGGAACGAGAAATTACTCGCGGACCCCGTGCGCCTCCGCCAAATATCAGAGCGCATTCCCGCCGGACGATGGGGCTACCCACTCGATTTCGCCGGCCCAATCGTCTTCCTCTCCAGTAGTGCAAGCCAATATGTCTGCGGAGAGCTTCTTGTCGTAGATGGGGTGAGCAAGATCTGCAGCGCTATCCCCGATCTGGCGGACTATCTTTTCTCTGGAGTCTGACCTATTTTTTGTATTTAGGGCTGGATGGGCCGGTGATCGTCTGCAAGTTAGACTTGATTTTTCATGCACAGCGCGTTCGTATTGGAGGAAGTGCTGCCTGTTAATGTACGCGCAGCGAGTGTGGAAGTATATGACGTGAGTGTATGTAGTATTAGGACTAACTTCAATTGTATGGGATCTGATCCGGCTCCGCACTCCGTGCGCCTGCAAAGAGGGTTATCTCTCGAGTGAATAAGTCCCATGCCAGGCGGCTACGTTTCGCGAGAGGATGTAACCGCATGCTACCGGTGGGGTCAAACAAGGTGCACTGGCCAGAAAATCATTCCGACGTTGTGTCACTCATGCGAAATGGAAGGGACTCCGGGCCTGTGTCCCGGACACTGTTTTTGTTAGCACTTCCGATATCCTCCTCTGATCGAGCAATCTTTGTGGTGGATCACCGATCTCAGATCTAGACATAAATAAGCCCAGGACGCGGCGGAGAGGTTAAATCGAGACCAGCTCATAACGCTTCTGACCGGTACAAAAAAACCTACCGCCGTAGGAGAAACTCTAACTCGACGAAGCGCTATATATTCCTGGAAAAAGCCGAGCGAGCGATAAAAGGCACCGGTACGATGATGCTAATCAAGTCGATAGGCTTCACATTGCATGAATGACCGCAGTATGAGGTGGGACTCTCGGGAGATGCACCTTGATTTTGAAGCCTGAACACAAGGTGGTGGGGTCGTCACCGGTCCGAAGTGCCTGCAGCATCGGGGTCGTAGATTGGGGGTCCACCCGTGGAGGTGGGCGTAGAACATCCGCGGTTGTAGAGAAAAGCCGGCGCCAAGGCACTCCAGAAACAGGCAGGTTTAAAAGTAGACATTAGAATATCCGCGAGTAAAGTAGAATGTTTTCGGGATGCAGCAAGTGTAGCCCTGGCGTATGACATGATGGAGTAACTCGAGAACATCTCGCTGCTAGATTGAGAGGTCCAATGCGATGAGAAGCATTATGACATATAATAGAGTCGGCGTCAAGTCCGACCCATCAGAGGGACCAAGAAGATCCATCCATGCAACATGTAGCAGAGATCTGGCCTTGAGCTGCCTTCGAACGATGGATAAAATTGATGAGAACGACCCGCCCTCGGATGGATGTAAACGACGGTTAAGCCGGGCCGTTATTATCCGCCAATACTAAGTTTCCCCGGTAAATCGAGCTGAAGCTTCTTCAAAGGGGATTTTGCGCGTGATAGCAATTCACTAGTATTGAATAGCTTCGGATGGCGCGCCGCTTGTCAGAGATTATATATCGTTACTTTCTATAAGCAGAGGAGCAATAGCCGTTTGCGACGTGAATAAGTTAAGAAGGAAAGGCACTGAAGGCGCTGGCGACGCGTTTAGGCAGAAAGGGTGCGAAATTCTGGTAGCTCTGACAGCAGGTTACCCTCGAGAGGGCGCGCTCAGGAGATGCCCAGGGGAGTTTGATCGTGTAAGATCTCAATGGAGGAGCTGCTGCCTTCGAGTGGTGGCGCCGCTGAGGCCCCTCCTGGAAGTAACCGGAAAGCGGGTGACCCACCGTGCCAGGTAGTGTGGGTGTCTAACGCGGTCCGACCCCGAGCCAAAGCCAGAGCGAGGAGAGAAACTATCCATCAGAAACCCAAGGACTCGTACATAGCAGGTATGATCCGCTTCACTCGTCTGCGAGGCGTTATTGATACTTCCTACGAATCTGTGAGTCGAGGGCCCAAGATACAGACCTCGACAGAAAGCTGCTCAGATAAGGGCTGATGCTGATATTGATGCGAGTCATTTAGAGTAAAAAGAACACGGTGGATACCTCGGTACGAGATGACGAAAGGATCCGGTGGACAGTCGTGTCGATAGAAGAGCGAGGAAGCAGCACCTGGAAAAAATTTCCACCGCGTCTAAAGGAAGTGAGTCCCCACGGTGTACATCTGGGGTATTGCTGACACGCGATATATCCGCACTGTCCTTGTGACGCGGACTGGGTGTTACCCAGCGTGATATAGAGAAATTTATGCAAAGTGTTGTCCCAGAGCGTGATCTATCTGGCAGCTTGCGAGCCTCAGTTCGGTGGCTCTATGGACGTTTACGTCCTCGATGCTTGCCTGCAAAGGATGGAATGATCCGAGGCCGGGGAACTTGAGTCTCGCCGGGAGGTAGTTCTATAAAGCCTGTTTGTAAGGGAACGCATGCATGTGATCCTACAGCTTGGGTACTCACCATGCTTGCCTGCGTCTAAGGTTGGAAAGGCTGCGATAGGCGCGGAGACCCAGCACACGCGTCTTCAAGGCTACCTCATTTCTTGGAGTTAAATGAGCAGATAGATGGTTCGATGGCGTTCGAAGCTCTTAATGCCCGACGACAGGTTGGCTACACGTGAGCCATGTCGTCCTGCAAGTTTCTTTGTGCAAAAAATGACAGATAAACGGGGTGGCATGAAGTCGCGTATGAGATTAGATCTCAAGCACAAGTCCTGGAATATCGTCAGAGCTGGGCAAAGATAATGGTGACCTGCAGAAAACGGAAATCGAATGAAATTCATGGATAAAGAGAGGAAATAAGAGGACTGGTACCTTAACGGGGATTATTGCACGAAGAGCGCATGGATTTGATCGCTTTGATGCCGTATATGCTGGGACCATGTATGTCTACGACGTGGTAAGTTTTTCAAACGATGAAAAGGTCCGGAGTACTCACCACAGGACAACCTTGTCCAAGAGACCCGCGTGATGTGAACAGTCGGTGACATCCTTGTTTGCCGACGGCTTGTCGCGCCAATATGCACAAACAAAACTTTCACCCCTGGCAGACAGATGCCTCCACTTGTCGTTCAACTTTCAATGTCGACACGGCTCCTTATTCTTGACCAACTGTCCTCTACCAAAATATCAGTACCTTTCAAATCATGAGAGGGTGCTCCTCGGGCATACTCGCAACAGTTGGCCTCATTGTGGTGATTTCCTTGACGACATCTTTCCTGCGATCCAATAAACACTTGGTTATTTGCGTTTATCGTTGATCATTGACAAGAACATAAAGCTCACGATCCGATGCCATGGATTGCTTGCGAATTGCATACCGATGCCGCTCGCATTCATTGGACGCTGTCCATAGCCGCGTCGTTTGACTACAATTCGACAGATGGCTGGAACGGTACGCGTATAATGGGTGAAACGCGGAGGAAAAGGGGGAGGAGACAGTGCTATATTGAGATCAGGGTCAAGGCAACAAACGGTTCAAGCCGAGGAGTCACGACGACCAACACGGAAAATTTTTGACGACTAGATGGGCCCATATTTAAAGGCGCTCATCGTGGTATGGCCAATACTCGACTCAATAAAGCATCCTCCCCTGATCCCCAAACGAATCGATCCCCAACCTTCAGTATTTCCCGTACTACCTTTATTTCCATTCTTATTGCGCTAGTTTCTTCGGCCATGACGATTATTCTCACCCCCTACTGGTCTAACGGCGTTCAAAAGCTCCAGATGGCTCCTCAGCGTATGCTTAACTTACTCTCTTCTCGAAACATGTTACCCACGTATCGCCGTATAGCGCCTCCCCGACCGAAGCAAGGTTTGGTGCCGCCCACATTCGAGCAGTCGATCCACGCCATGCGAACCATGGCTCAGTTCAGGTCGAAGGACAAGGACATCGAAAAATATATCTTCCTCTCTGCATTGAAGGACCACGATCCTGTAATGTTTTATAAACTATGCCTGGAGAACATGGCCGAGTTCACGCCCATAATCTACACCCCTACTGTTGGAGACGCTTGTCTCCAATTCTCGCATATTTATCGCCGCCCCGAGGGCTTGGTGAATATCTGTCTCGTTTCTACGAGCTTAGAACCTGACCATCATCTGTAGTTTGTTTCCATTAAGGATAAAGGAAACATTCGTAGCGGTACGAGCCTTCGCCCACAGCTGAACTTATGACTCACGCGCTGGCTATAGTGATCAACAATTGGCCTAAAGTTAACGAGGCACGCATTAGCGTCGTCACAGACGGTACGTTTTGCGAGATCGATCCGTAGTGCTTTGTACTGAGTAGTGAATACTGACGCTCGTCTTGTAGGTTCGCGTATTCTGGGTCTGGGAGACCTTGGCGTAAATGGGATGCCAATAGCTATAGGCAAACTTTCTCTCTACATTGCCGGAGCTGGGTACGTTTATCTCAGTCATCTTTGGCCCTTTTCATGCTCAGGTGTGCCCAGCATTCGCCCTGAATCCACTGTTCCCATCACCCTCGACCTCGGCACAAACACGCAAAAGTTCCTCGATGATCCTCTATATCTCGGACATCGTCACAAACGCGTGTCAGACGAGGAGATGACGGAATTTATGGACGAATTCATGGATGAGATGTCGATTGCTTTCCCTAAACTTATGATCCAATTCGAGGTCAGTTCTATCCTTTGTTAGATAGATGTTAAAGCTGACTATTCAGCAGGATTTTTCAACAGACAACGCTTTCAAATATCTCGAACGATACCGCACCAAGTACCCCGTGTTCAACGACGACATCCAGGGCACCGGCGCTGTTGTCCTCAGTGGATTCCTCAACGCAGCCAAGCTTTCGTCTGCTGCGTCCAATAAGCATCTTTCGGACCATCGCATTCTCTTCTTCGGCGCTGGTTCCGCTGGTGTGGGAGTGGCAATGCAGTTGATGAGCTTCTTCACCCTACAAGGCTTCACAGAAGAGGAAGCGCGTCAACGCATCTGGCTTATCGATTCCCAGGGGCTTGTGTATGATACTCGTGGGCGCTTGGCTGAACATAAAAAATGTATTGTTTCCCTCTCCTTCAGTCTTGCATATTCTTAACGTGACACACAGACTTCTCTCGAAGTGATTACTCTGGCCCTCCAATGACGGATATCCTCGACATCATTGCCTATGTCAAACCTACCGCTCTCCTGGGCTTGTCCACCATCACAGTAAGTCTATAAGAGTTCATACATCTCCCGATGCCGATGATTGTTCAAGGGCGCCTTCACCCCCGACGTGATCCGGTCCATGGCCTCCTTCAATCCTCGTCCCATCATTTTCCCTCTCTCCAATCCTGTGAGACTTTCGGAATGTTCGTTCGCGGACGCTGTCAAATACACCGATGGTCAAGTTCTTTTCGCTTCTGGATCGCCTTTCCCGGAACAACAGTATGGCAACACCACCCTCTATCCTGGTCAAGGAAACAACATGTATATCTTCCCTGGTGGGTGAATTTCAAGCTCGCGCCCTTTTATAATCGCTTAAGGAAAAGCTTAGGATTGGGATTGGGTGCGATCCTCGCACGAGTGTCGCAAGTCACCGATAGCATGGTCGAAGCATCCTCTCTGGGACTGGCTGACTCTTTGACTGATGAGGAGCGATCCATGGACCTTCTGTATCCTCAAATCGAGCGAAGTATGAACAACTGAAGTTTTCCTGAACGCCACATTACTCATCTTCAATGTTTCTTTAGTCAGGGAAATCAGTGCAGACATCGCGAAACAGGTTATTCGTGCAGCACAAAAAGCCGTATGTCTACTTTACAGTGCTGTCCGTTTAGTTTCAAATGCTTACCCTTTTATGCTAGGGTGTTGACCGTTCACCTGATCTTCGTTCCATGAGCGACGAGCAGCTGCTTGAGTTTATCAATAGGAAAATGTGGAACCCGTAAAGCAACTCTGCTTTATTGTTGTATTTTGCTAGTTATTATGGTAGATCTTCAAGCTTTAATTCATTATCTTGTTTTACATAGACTGTATAAATGTGTGAGACTGTTTGAGCAGTATAGGTATTAAGCGCAGTATAAATCAGGAGGTATCATCTTTGTTAATTCTTCGTAGCATAAATGAATAAATACAACGATTCACTCGTACTGTTGCTATAATCGAGCTACTTTTACATAAGATAGCAATATTGATACAAGTCAATTAATGACTGGACACGTATTTAATATTTAGTAATTATGAAAATGAATCTCGCGAAATGGCAATGAATGTATGAAGTCCTCTGCCGCGAAGGTACTCTGCCGCGAAGCTTCATGAAGCACAATGTCCTGAATCTTGGATAATGAAATGTACATAACTATCGATCACTGGCTGGGAGGATTGCCAGGTGGTGGTTCCGTTAGCTGAGTATCAGTGTAGAGAGTCTCTACTTCGAAATTCTCGCAGACAATATAAGTGTTTGAGCTCCTGGGTCTGCTCATGATCCGTAGAGGAGGCAATGATAGCACTGAAACAGGTCAACTGAAGATTATTGTAGGACGATATCCAGATGCAACTCGATGAGGAAACCGGCATTCTGTCCTTGAACCCTTCCTTGGTATGTTCCAGGGAGTCGGGATACCCATTGATAGTATCGGAACTCAGGATGGTACGTCAAAGAGTAGGTGTCTGAGGAAGGGGCACAGGTTCCCCACGTCCCGCTGATTCGGTAGCGGCTGGATAAAAAATGAACAGAAATAGTGAGTTATACGAGCACCAATTTAAATAAGGTAAATATCTGAAATGAAAGTTGCTCGCTTAGAACAAGGTCCAGGAAGAGGAAGCGGTGGATTTGATTGTAGTTCATCCTCGCCAGCGGAAACCTGCCGCTCTAGCTCTTGGGAAAATGTTAAATATTCAACTTGGCTAAGAAAGTCAAGCTCCCGCAGGGTCTCTTCGACGGCGTCGATGACAACAGTAAGAGACATAGTGGCGAATGGCAAGAGAATGGCAGCGGGCGATGGTGATGGTAAGAGAAAGGGAGCAGATATTATTATCATAAAAATGTAAGTGACCACCTGTTGTTGTATCTGTTCTCGAACAGAACCGTCTTTATTACTATTGGTTCGTCGTATGTAAAATAGGCGAAGAGCAAGTTACATGGTTAATTTCAATTCTCTATCACTGTTGCTACAATTGAGTGTAGGTGTTACTTCTACATTAATAAGATACTAGCAATATAGATACAGTCCAATGACCGAAAGGGTCTTAATGAATGATAGTCGTGAGATGATAATGAATGTGTGAGGTCCTATGCCACGAAGGTTCATGAAGTAATGTCCAAATCTCGAATAATGGAGTACACGCGGTTATAGATCATTTTAGGGGAGGTGGTGTATTTACATCCGGCTTCGGAGGCAATGGAGGCGGCGTGGGTGTCGTTACAGGTAAGAAGTGGCTCGCAACTGATGCCCGCACGGTGGAAGCCCATCCATCGCTGCGTCCTTCACTACGTGAATAGTTGCTACGTGGCCAGTACATACTAGGAGTTGCACGCAAAATAGATTCAGTTGATGTAAATGAAGTGAAGACAGTCTCTGTGGTACAAGTTATGATCGTTAGCGGGGTGGAAATAGGCATCAGATACAATCGCACCTCGTCTGGAAGAGGATTTTTCTGAAGCTTCACGCCGTGCTCGCCAACGACGTCTGCAGCGTATTACGAAGAAGATGGCAATGGCAATGACAAGTAAAACCAAGGTTCCGAGAATTCCGGCCAAAATCCTCACACTTTTATGTACGGAGTCGGCTGGCGTTGCAGATGCAGATGGCTGTAATGGCATTATGGTCGGAGAAGGGGCAATTTCAGATATAGCGGAAGATCCAGGGGGTGGCAGGGAATCAATCATATCTTGCGTGACATTGCCAAAATTAGGAACCACGAAAAACTGCTGTAACGAGAAAGGAGAGGCTGCCTTGACTACACGAATGACTATCGTGTGCTCTTCAGGGGATAATTGTGATGCGGCGAAAAGAGGTTGGTGAGAGATATCACGCTGAGCAGTCGGCGGACTGGTCTGGAGTGGCTGGTTTGAATCAACCCGATAAATAGCTGTTGGAGGTGGAATTGTGGTATTGCTCGCCGGCACAACTCCGAAGACCACTATGCCTGTACCTAATCCCGAAATCAGAAGATGAGATTGATAAAATCACAGGCAAGCGTACCGTTAAATTTAAACATGACAGTGGCCCCCGCGGTAGTCGTGCTGTGTTTAGTGGAAAATTGGTTTCCGTCGAGGTCAAGATTCCAGGAACCCTTGTAGTGTACCCTTGGATCATTATCTTGGACACACGTCGGGCAACCAAAAGATGGCATCGAAGAGTTAGTGGAGTTGGAGAATCCAAAATTGGTGGCCGAGGAGTCCCTCGCGTCGATAGGCTTGGGCTGGAGGCCTGTATTTCGTCTGCGCCTCTTGCCCTGAACTGTATCAGCTACAGAAGAACCTCGATGCCTCTTTACAGAAGTCAATCCATTGACTCCGGAAAGTACAGCTGGAACGTCGCTGTGCTGACTCTCGCCTTGCTTGCAATCACTAGATGAGTCATGCCCATTTATGTAGCTACATGATCAAGCAAGCTCACCCCTTGAAAGCGGTCGAGGAGGCATCTTCGAACCGATAGGGAAGTAGAAGTGAAAACGAAAGACGCTCAACCTGAAAACTCGTTACGCGACATGAAGAGGAGGTTTTTGAAAGACTTACGTCGAGTACGTAGAGAGGAAAACGGGGGTTGTAATCCCGGTCGTTTGCGACCATACGTTTATATTGAAGAAAGAAGAGACCCATAGAACTGGGACAGCACCAAGTGATAGACTCGGGCGAATCGGTGTGAATTGTCTCCTCAGGGGGAATATCCCTGTCATGCGGAACTCCTCTTCGGGCAATCGGAACCAATAAACGCTCGAGATGAAGAACAGGCCTCGGCAACTTGATTTTCGCCACATTACTTGCATGCATTACCGAAGCTGCATTGAAATGAGACTTATAGCCGTAAATTAAGACGCTCTTGTCATGTTGAAAAGAGGGATTAGAGTCGCCGAACACTGGCAGAAATAATGGAGTATTCTGTTGACGATTATCTGCGTGTGCCAAGAATCAGGACATAAAATCGGTAACCAGCTTCAACCATAAAATTCTCTCACCATGATAGGGCGAATGGTGAGAGTGGTCGACAAAACGGTTGGTAAGGTGATCATAGCCGTGACATTTGTTAACGCGTTGACAAGGTTCCGAGGCTACAGCTAAACACGAATATACAAAAGCTAATGGCACTGGGAAGGAGAAAATGCCTTTTGGCGGATGGCCACCTTCCAGGGAACTCGCTGAACTACGGACAGCTCAGCCGTCATGTGTTATTATTCTCCGTCAGCATAATACTTACGATTACTATCATTTACATAGCAATAATTCATCTTCAACTACATTCTACTACACCCCCGCCATTTTCTTTAGCATTGCAAATTCATCCTTTCCGGTCGCTTTGCACAACGCGTAGAAATTTGATGATGGCTTGCTAAGTAATGTTGCAGGTCTGAACGGAGCGGATCGTATAAGTCTCTCTTCATATAGTAGGATGACAACTAAATGCTTACGTGTCAAACTCGATGATACGGCCCTGGTCAAGCAGCATCACCTGTAATCCATTGTCAGCGACTGCATAAGAAATAAACAATCAGATTACGGACTCTGTCGTAGTCAATCACTGTACGCAAGCGATGAGCAATGGTCAATATTGTGCTATCAGCGAACTCCCTAGAATGGGGTTTGTGTTAGTGGATAAAGCCACATTAAATGAATTTAGAGAAGCTCACTGTCGGATAGTTTTCCCGATTAACTCGTCGGTTGCGTAGTCCACACTGCGGATGAATGAAGATATTAGAATGGAGCTACCAAAAAAGAGGTCATGCAGACCTTGCAGTGGCCTAGAAAGCAAAATACGCATTAGGTAAAACTTTCAACAATTTCAAATGAGACAGCATACCTCATCCATGACGAGAACCTTAGATCGCTTAAGTATAGCTCGTGCCATACACAACAGTTGTTTCTCGCTAATGTATAGGGCTCAAGTCAGCCAAACATCATTACCGCAGCGCTTACGCACTTACCCAGTGGAGAAATTGTCACCCCCTTCCGATACAGTAGAATCGAGATCACGGAAGACATTTGCGTTGATTGTACCTTCAGCTTCTTCTGGAGTATCCTCTGATGGGATGAGATGCACTCGACGAAGTGCTTCATACTGGAAACGGGACGTCGGTCATAAGAGGGTGGAGAATAAAATTATACTAACAATTTCTGCATCCTCATATTCATCGAAAACATCCAACGTTGAGCGCAAACTTCCACTCAGGATTGTCGGATCTTCTGTTAATCATAACATGTTAAGTAATCCTTAAATATTCTTGAGGAATTACTCACGAGGGATAATGGTCAGCCGACTGCGAAGATCGGTCAATCCAATCTTCGCAGTATCCATCCCATCCACCAGAATACGCCCTTCTGTGGGTTCAACGAATCTAAAGAACGAAAGCGCCAGAGTACTTTTACCGGACCCCGTTCTTCCCAGAATACCAATTTTTTCTCCGGGATGAATTTCGAAGTTCAGTTTATGTAGAACATTTGGTAATTCCGGCTGTAAGACGATCAGCACAAGGATAGTATAGTTTCTTGACCGCAACGCACGGCATATCTAATCACCAGGTCCTCGCATTTGATTGCCCCTTGGGATGGCCACGAAGCTGGGGGCCTCGGTTCAATGAATTCCGCGGGTTCTCGAGCGAGCTCTGAATATTCCTTCACGCGCTCTAAGGCAACCTGTAGTCCGAACTCAGCAAGAGCAGACAGTATTCATTTAAGGGCGCTTACCATGGACTGCTCAAGACCGACAAATCGTCGCACCTATTGATTGGTTAGACACTACGCCACAAAATGCGCCTGTTTGATCTAACTCACCATGAAAAGAAGATCGTTGGTAATCGTAGATGCAAAAGCAAGAGCAAATCCGGCCAACGAGGCATCAATCCTAGGGGTAAGCAGACAAACGAGACCGGTGGCACCGACGATCGCAGCTGAAACTAGATTGAATCGAGCAGAAAGCCATCGATTCACTGGAAATCATGAATAAAGAGGATTATAGGAAACGCGGAAATAAAGTTCACCTCCCCACATCCAATAGTACGGATTGGAATTCTGACGATCCGTCATATGACACGTTAGGATCTATTCAAAGGAGCCATGTGCACCCACTTACGGTATCCACGCAACGAAGCATGTCTCTTAAGAATTTGGAAGAAGCACCGAAAGCGCGAAGTATAGTCACTCCAGATATAGTCTCGCCATAGATAGAATACAGCGGAGATCGAGTAACAGAATCTAGAGCAAAAACAGTTAATTCCTGACTGCAGAAACTCGATCCCGAATTTTTACCTAGTCTTCTCATGTCCCTTGAAGTTTGGCCGTAAATCTAGGATGATAAGAATCCAATATATTTTACGGAAAAGTAGAGATCTTACTTTGGCAACTATAATTAACTGTAAGCTTCCGATCTACGACACAGCAAGGAGGAGGACCCTTACCGTTGTAATAGATCACACCCAGTATCAGCGCAGCAATAATGAACGGCGCTCCTCCCACAACGCTGACCGTTACGATGGTAGTAAGAGCTGAAAGACCGTACATGACACTACGCCCGAAATTATCTGATAGGCTGCTATCAATCCCTAGTAGATAGTTGTGAGTATCGCGGTTCCGATGGTGATATGTGATGTAAGTACCTTCGAAATCTTTCCCGAATCGATTCAATAGTCGTCCCCGAGAAACTGTGTCATGGAAGCGTATATTTGCGAACAGAACGGCCTCTAACAGCCTCCTATAGAGAACAGTCGATGCATGGATAGATCCAGCGTATAGAACAAACCATCTGACAGTCGTAATCACCAAGCCAGCGGCAGTGATTCCGGCGTAGACAGAGATATAGAATACAGCATTGCTGCCGTCTCCTTCTAAAGCAGAGTTGGACCAATATCTAAGGATGCCCTGTTAGCTCCATATAAAGGCCAGACAAACGTCGAATACACACCTTAGCCACCCATTCTCCAGTACAGGACTGGCAGATGCTACAATCAGGATGACTAAAAATATTGCCCAGTACCAACCGTTGCCACAGGCCCAAATGTAGGTTTCCCAGATGTCCCGACTAATACGCCCGACTGCGCGCTTCTCCTCTTCTACAAGTTTCCTCGGGGGTTTTTTCTCGACTTTCACGTCACTGGGTGCCGGAGCTATCGTAGAACTTGTTTCGGATTGGGGTTCGGAATCACCGAGTAAAACAGCCTTCTCCGGAGTGTCCAACAGTGCTTGCTCTGCCTTATCTTCTCCGGCATCCGTCGATTGAACAAGGCTCCTAATAGCGCCCGAACTGTAAAACTTATCCTGACTACCCTCAAACTGGACACGGCCGTTATCAAGTGCCACGATATAACCAGCTCCGGGAGCACAGAGCTGAACATGGTGAGAAACCAGTATCACCGTTCTATCGCGCATTAGGTCACCCTTCAAGCACTCATGGTAGAGGTGATGAGCAGTATGAGCGTCGACTATATTGCTTTCAGTCGCTGCTATCTTACGCAGAGCCGCATAAAGGCTTACCAGCAGAAAGTACGTCATCTAGGAGAAGGATTGATGCCCTAGAATACACAGCACGGGCAAGGGAAACTAAACCACATTGTGAACAAATGCACACACGTGAGTAAAGTAGAAAGGGAGACTCGACATACCTCTGGCTTTTTGACCCCCTGATAGATTTACCTGTAACAGAGATGTAAGGCATTGAACAATCTGCGAGTATAACCAGCCATACACCGCGTTCTCCGATCTCCGATTCATCACCATCTTCCAGGATCTCCAGATCGCTAACGAGCGCACAAACCTGAAGGGTCGCTAATAAGATTCTCGTCAACAGAAGAGGGACCATCGATACATACCTCCAATGTTTTTTTATATCGTTCGTCGTCGTAGGGAAGATTGAAGAGAATGTTGTCTGCCAAGTATGTAAGATCGAAAGCCCGATTATGTCCCTTTCGTGCTTACCCTTGATCGATGCATTGCGCAGCCAAGCAGCCTAAGATAGCAGAAGTATGAGTGAGCAGAAATATTTACAATAGTCATCTATTTGCCTGGGGGACATAAGCGCATATTCCTTTAACGATCCATTCCTCTTTTGGCACAGCATGCGCAAATGAGGCGAGGGCATCTGGTGGTGATCGGGGACATAACATCTGCCCAGTAAGAAGATCTGCTTCACCCAAAAGTGCTGTACATATTGTTTCGTAGTCAGCGTATTTCTCAGAGACGTGAATGAAAGAAGCTAACCTAAGAGCAGTAACGTCTTCCCAGAGCCTAGCTTACCGCAGATAAGTGACAGCTCACCGGGCGGGAAGCTAAGGGTCAGATTGACGAGCAAGAACTTGTGCCTAGGAGTCGAAGCTGCGGAAGAAGGAGCACTAGAACCGGAGCGGTCCTGGGGCCAAGTTACCGTGGCAGACTGGAACGCTATAGTCATAGATTGTTGTTCCAGGGGCGGAACAGCGGATATTTCAGCTGCGTTCAGATATTTTTCGATACGACGGAGGGAGACCAAACTCTGTTAGACGTTTCAGCAACGTTAATATTGGAAGATAATCGGGTGGAGATAAAGAAATGACCTGGAGCATGTTGATGAATGTCTCCGGTAAAGCATTGAGGGCGAACTTCATCTCGGTGAACACTTTAATAGATATCAAGATAACCTCTAGTAGTTAGAGAGGGATTAATTACCAATAATCTAACGACGAGGGTGTAAGATATACGGCAAGTCAGTTGAAAGACAGTAAACTTACAGAGGTGAATGCAATCGAGGGAGTCAACGCTTGATGACGAACAACGGCGAAATGCCAGAAAGAAACAAGTGTAACGAGAATAGGAGACCCGTTCCTTCACAATCAAACGTTTCAGCATGGTAAGCAAGAACCTAGCTCCCGGACTTACCAGATAGCGTTCCAAAGAATCTAATGGATATTTAAATATGAGTACTTTCTAAGATGTAGGATAGATGGTAAAATACCTCTATGGTATAGTTGAGTTTTTGATATTTCAATTCCTTCTCCCGAATCTTCATAACTTTGGCTTCAAAGCTGCGTTCCCAAGCCATGAACTATTCCAATCGTCAGTCCCTAGCTTATCTATGGTTACGAAGCTAACTCACCTTGAGCATCCTAATTCCACCAAGGATCTAGAGCCAAGTGCTGATTTAAACGTCTATCTTTTTGACAATGCTCAAATCAAAACGCACCTCGTTCATCAGGGCTACACGCTCGTCACGAGCTTTCATGAGATTTTCTTGTGCTCCTAGAAAAGCAGAACGATTGACATGGAAATAAAATAGTAATGTCATAAAATTGACGAACCGACGACGACTTTTCCAGCATAATGGTTCATGGGAAGGAATAGACAGGTAACAGCGAGACCAAAGAAGCACGATACACCTGAAACATTCAAATGTCAGAATATAACTTCGCACTAATAAATGCAAGCGGAAAGCATTACCAAGTAATTTATACAAAAATATAGATCCGATAACAATTTCTATGGGAGAATCTGTGACAGAGATTCAGCGTAAGCGTGCCTCGTGTGGTTTCAAAAATGCTTACCAACAAGAGAGAACACATGCCAGGCGAACTCGCTGACTCTATCAACGTCAGTGGTCATCAAGGTCATAATCTGGGCTTTGCTAGAGAAATCATCTTCGTCTTTCTTTTTGTCAGCCTCGTCACTCGCAGGCTTTCCATTTTCCGATGCTGCCCCATCTTTGGCGGTAGATGGAGGAGGTGGGGCAGAGGATGCTACATCTTTTCGAACGAGAGTCTTTGCGAACAGAATGGAGTTAAGCTGAATGCGCAGCCGAACCTGGATGCTAGTGGTAGCCAAGGACCATAGCTGTCCAGTGACTGAAAAAATAGTCAGTTTTAGCTGGAGCGAATCGTCAAAAAGTACAAACCCAAAAAGGTGATGGTGTTCGACATGAACAGCCCGACAACATACACCCATCCCCAACCTTTCTCTGATCTATCATTGTCGACTTCTAGGTAAGCGACGAGCTTCTGCAAGAAGATGGCCGGTGTGTAGAAAAGCATCGCAGAGGTAGAAGCAAGCAATAACTCCGCTAAGAATGCCATTGCATTCAAGCGCAGAAGACGATAAGCCAAACCCCAACCCGAACCGGGTTGAGGGCTCCAATTCCAAACACGAAGTTTGACGTCGCGCATGGCTTTCTTCATGATAGCGTAGTTAAAAGTAGCCCGCATATTTCCCGGAACTATCGGCAAGTCACCGATCTCCAAACTAGTGGCAATGTTCCCGAGCCATACTACCTTCGTCGTGTATGAGAAGAGAAGCGTGTCCCAAGGAGATGCGCCTGGCATATCAAGTCAATAACAGCATCCTAGCAAAATTTGGTTACACATACCAGTAACACCACAGACATTTGCCTTGTCAGCATTCGTAATTGCTTGTGTGGTTTTCTCAGAGTAGATCTGTCCGGGCGGGTAGTGAAGAGGCGGGCCTCGAGCTGTGGTAAAAGACACAACAAATACAACCCCATACAGCCCAGTAATGGCATACCAAAGGCCTTTTATGACGGGGTCATCCTCGAGAGATAGGGCCACTGGGGGCGGAGTGTCCGGAAGAATGGCAGCTGTACCCAATAAACCAGAGGCGATCGTGGTCAGAGTGGCGAGATGAATGACGGACTCGGAGTGGCTTTCGATAAAGTCTTGAACAACTGAACGAGCGGCAATAACTGTGACATATAGTGCGAACACTATATGGAGAGCAAATACAGCAATATCGGAGGGCTCATTATTCGCAACTGACCAGCCTAATGCCACTGTGTCGATGATCAAAATGGCGAGAAGTAAAATGGACATAAATAGCTTCCTCCATCGCATCTAAGTAGTTTAAATGAATCATCTAACCAAACAGCTTCATCCAATGTATATTTCAACGCACCCGTGTCCAAAACGCGTCGCCTTCTATGGGGTATCCGTCCAATATATCCTCCGGAGTCGTGACATCAAAGGGATCCGGTATATGCAATGAGTCTTCTTGTTCATCGAGATGGGTTGGTAATCGGATTTTTCCATCGCTGGGTCGAGAGAAGTAGAATGTTATCAAACTTCCCAGAGCAGTGACGATGAGTGCGATTGCGGTTTCCAGCTGAAAGCGAGGCATTTTCTTCCTAGAATCTCGTGCCAGATAAACTGGAGACTCTCAATAACTTTATAGAACGCTTGAGCACACAGCCGAGAAGCGTAGCCGTGAAGGGACCGAAGATCGAGTCAGACAGATAACTGTTCTGCGTTGCCCGAATGGTTTGCTGGGACCAAATCACGCGTAGCGCTCAGGGGTAAAACTTCATTGACAAATTGTGCTCTATTTCCGTCGTAGATGCGACTTCGGCCCGGGAGTCGGGCCCGGACTACCATTTGCGTTTTACAGCTGGTCCAGAAACCGGAGTCGCAAAATTACGAAATGAGCTTCAGGATTTTTGTTTACATTTGGAGCGTAGCCAAATAGAACCAATCTTAAAGGGGAAATTTCCCT